>JAYMTK010003527.1:0-12186 GCA_036897405.1 Pelargonium myrrhifolium | reverse complement strand
TCATTTCTTCTATGTCGGGGTTTTCTTTATACTTTTTTTACCCTCTCGGGTTTCAATAAAAGTACTAATCGCTGATAAAAAAAAAATTTAAGGATAAAAATTCAAGTGAAACATAACATTCATTTTAAAACGGATAAAGTATTTAATACTATCAAAATAAACATTCACGGTGAAAATCAACTTTTTGTATTTCTAGTTTTTTACATCCCAATAAGATAAGATCACGGTGAAAATCATGCATCCCATTAAAACAAAATTTTAAAAATCAAAAATAAATGATCAAGTCATAATTCCGATTGATCATAAATTTATAAACTAAAACTACGTTTCAAATTTCTAATCATGACGTGAGTTAAATATTTAAATTTCAACCTAAAATTGAACTATTATTTTATTTTTCTAGAGAACCGGCAATATTGTTTCCAATTTTTTAATTAATAAATGTATTATCATATAATTGGAATTTATAAACATAAGCTTTTCACAAGCATACTAGTAGGTTACTAGAATAACATAGTGTTTTACAACCATGTGAGAACCCAAAGTAGGGTTGGTTGAATTTCACGACTTAAAAAGTAAATTGATGCCAACTTTTTTCTAAGGCATGTGTTTGGTATAGCTTTTAACTCTTTAAAGACTCAACCAAAAGAATGATGCTACAAATGAAACCATATATATAGCTCCTATCTTTGGTCTACACAAGAAACCAAAAAATGACAAGGACTCCATAGCCAATTAGCTTGCTCTTAAGTTGCATACATGTAATGTAATGTATTTGTGGAGATAATTTTGGTGGAGCTGACCAATTCACAATGCATGGACCACTTATTGCCATATTTATGGATATATGATGACTATATTAGTGGAATGTTGACAAATGCATGTGATTTGTAAAGAAAAAGACCATGCCTCCTATCACATTTTCCTTCTATTTTCAGTATCTATAGACTATGAGACCTTAAAATAGACATACGTCTAGTATCTTAGGTTAACTATCTTCACGTGTCTCTTCTATACTCTGATTCAACTGACCGAGAATGAGTCGCTATATTTATATTTTGAAATTATTGGTTAGAAAACAAACACATATAATTATTACGTCAAAAGTTCTAATTTTACTTTTGATTTTGCATAAGTATGTCAATTTAATGATAAGATACATAAGCCAAGATAATCAGGAAAGTAAATCAAACACCCATCAGACCAAGCGGTTTAAGGCGCTTGGGTTTTCTCAGGGGTCTCGAGTTCAAATCCCACCAAAACCATCAAGAATGTTAGCATTGTTGATAAAAAATCAAAAATCAAAAATCAAACACACACAAATTTATGTGGTTCGACAGAATAAGTTATTTTCAAAGTTGAAAAATGGCCAACATCCTTATTCAACTTAGGAAAATGGACTAACCTCGAATGTCACAATTCTGGACACATGTCGCAAAAAAATATTCTTCATGAAATATGGAGCTTAGTCGCATGTCATCTTTATCTCAAGAAAATGGACTTGCTCTCAAACCATGACTTACGGACTCGCTCCCGATCCCTTCATCAACGATGCTCGATGATGTCGGCAACGTCTGGAGACACTCATGTCGTCCGGAGTCACCCAGGTCGCTGGAAGTCACTCGGTGAAGCTTGAAGACGACATTGTGCGACATCGTACATCTGGGAGACAAGACGCCCAAGATACAAGTAGGCCTAAGGCGGATCCACCACGTCAACGACCAATCACATGCCGACAAGTGGTGGGTATGGAGAAATGTATAATTAACCATTTCTTGGTAAGAGAATGAGATCTCACAATCTCATATTTACTTTTTCTCTCTAAATCGCTCTTCGTGTATTCCGACCGAGAATTCATTCTCATGTTTGAGGCAACAACGTCCTATAAATACTTCTGGGTACCTTGTTCTTTGGTATGTTTCCTCACGAAGGTCACAAGCCCGAAGCACGACATCTGAAGTACTTTGACATTGGATTGGAAATGAACATTTGACACTTGTACTTGGAGAACTCTACACTGAAGAAAATATTACCCTATCCTCTTCAATCAACATTCAATGCCAAGAACAACTGACAATATATGCACTTGGAGCTTAATACAACCATGTGAAAGACTCTGCCAACCGATCATCGCCACCACCGGGTAGATCATTTGATTCATCGGCAAACTTGAAGGTTGATCCAAGAACTCCGAAGAATTCACCACCTTCAACCACATTTTCCTTCCATGCAACCGCCATTACAACCACATATCTCATGTTGTCATGCACATACCCTGATAAATAAAAAACTTCACCGCGAATCTACGTCGTCGCTTGTATACAAATCCTAACAAGACTTTAACTTGCTATCAAAGAAAGAGCCCACTATCTTAAAAAGATACCACATTTTATTTTCTGCAAATTAAGAGATTGTCGCCCCATTGAAAATCAAAAATAATCATAGTCGTACGAAATCTCTAATTCGCTCTAAAACAACAGAACCAATCCAAATTATTTTAAAGCAACTGAAAGTGTTATCAATTGGGTTAAGTTGAGTCCAATACTTTTATACCATATAGTTAAACTCAACGTCCTTTTACATTTTCCTAGATAGGAAAGGTTATATTCTTATTAGATCGGAACTTGTTATATAAAATAGGAATTGAGCCACGGGTTTTCTCCACCTATAAGTCAAATTTATTAGTATTTCTTATTAATTACTCCATTTTAATAGTAATAATAATAATAAATAAATAAAACTACCCTTTCAGCATTTATTGGACTGATCTTGAGAAGGCATAAAGTTTTGGGGCCATAGTCATAATAGAACTTCAGTACGGACTAAAGTTTGCGGAGGAAACAACTTTTACCTGCTGATTTTTAAGTTTTTCACAATCTAAAATAATTTTTAAAATGCAGGTAACAATTGAGCATCACGAAACTTTGTGAGAAAGAGAGAATTTATAGACCATTAGTCTAATGATTCTTCATTTTTTGATTTTTTGTTTTTTTTAAAGAGCGAAATTCTATCTTATTAATAGAAATACTCGAAACATAGATGAATACAAGATAGTTCTATAACCTCAATTACTTCCGAGCTACAACCAACATATGACCTAGTACTCTATTTAGAAGCAAAAATACTAAAGTCACAAATCGATCTAAGAATGCGAGTTTCCAACTCTCGCAATGAAGATAGCATATAGCTATCCCCCACCAAACCATGCTATAGTACCAACAAATCACAAGTCCTATCATGAGACCCGAGCGGTCAATATTATAAACGCTCAACGAGTAAAATAAAATACTTGTCTTCTTACACTTAAACCGTCCCGACATCCGATCATGAATGACGGATCTCCCCTCCCTGTCCTCCTGTGGAGTACCGGTCCCACAACAAGGCCACCACGCACAACTCATTTGGGTGAATGGACCTTCTTGTCAAGGTCGTTGTTATATCTGCAACATTGAACTTGAGACCCTCGGCCTCCTCCTCATCCAGGCGCTACAAACCAAGGTCTTTCACCACCTGGTTAGCCGCCCCAGATGGGGCGCCCCGACCTGTCTTCCTCCACCATATCAGCCGCTTTTGTTCCTAGTGCCACCACCGCCCATGCTCGCACTGATTTGGCCGCCCCCATTGCAACTATTGATGCTGATATTGTCGCCTATTTTTATACCCTTGAACCCTAAAATGCTCCCCATTTTGTTCCTTTAATTCCAGCCCAACTTCTTTTCATTTTTTGCTAGTTGATTATAAATTAATCACTAATAACATTATCAAAATGAATTAGATATAGTGGGTTGATTTGTAACAACAAAAAAACTTGTGATTGTATAAAAGGAAACATAACACCAGTTGGTCCCATAACATGTTGACATATGCTCAAATTTTAGCAAGGCTTAGAAAATGCTATACATTTTATTCAATTGAAATGAAGGAGAGTAATGGCTTTGCAATTGCAATTTGATGTTGTGGTCCCAAAGGTTGGTCAGTTTGGGAAACATGGTTGCTTAAATCCATTTCTCTGAAGTTCCACTTCTACTATATATGCTCATAGACTTGGCTTCCTTAGAAGCCAAGCAATAACAACTCTGCAAAAGTATGGTTCCAAATCTACAAAAGATCCATTTGAATATGAAAGAATATTGAGATAATGATGATCAAATATGTCACTGATTTCTTGCTGGTGTCCACTATGTGCATCAATTGCTCTAAATTTGATACCCCAAACCTTTTTTTTTGTCTCATACCTCTTCACCCAACAATCAAATATATGATATAGACTTCATTTTCTACACATTTGGTAATTCATGGGAGATTAAATTGTAATGTTAAGTCAAGAAGTTGTTGACTTAAATTTGGCCGTCGTGAGAAATTGAATTCAACTAATTGTTCCGCTTCCACAAATTTACTTGAGTATAAGTAAATTTTTTAATGTTGTGGTACGATCTAGAGGCCATATAATTCTGGTAAAAACTAGTATTTCATTTCTATATATTGCAGCTCAATGACACTTTTACCTATATTTTGCATCCTATACAGGCCCAAGAGATGCTTGAATGAAGAGAAATACAGAGAAAATTGGATAAAGAGAAAAAAGAAAAACACAAAACTTGCCTTCACTCCTTCAAACTGGCCATTTTGCTCAGCTCCCCAAGTTGGTTCTCGATCCGGCTTCCAACCCGGGACATATCTCCGGCGGCAAAAGACATGGTTTCATCTCTAGTAAGGTGCTTCTGCTTTATCTTCAATATGGCTTGCGAAACTTCACTAATGGAGGGTCGCTTTCTCGGGAGTTTGTGCAAGCATCTGTGAGCAATGCTAGCTAGTTCCCTCGCATCCTCGGGGTTGCATTCCCCAACTAGTCGTTTGTCGAGGATCTCATCAACGCCGTCTGAACTCATAGCAGCCTTGGAAAAGGAAAAATAACAAAAGATCACAAAGTGTACAAAGATTGTGTGGAAAAATATAAGTCCCCCATATGTGTGGAAACTTACAAGATTTACATACTCCATCAAGTTCTGTTGGGGGTGGATGGCTGTGATTAGTTCAAAAATGATAACACCAAAACTGTAGATGTCGCTCTTCATTGTGAAACTGTTTGTGGACACGTACACCGGATCTATGTAGCCATATGTACCTTTCAGGCCCGAGTTCCTGCCATCAAAAACCTCCTCCTTCGACAGCCCAAAATCAGCAACCTAATCAAAGGAGTTGTAGTGAAAATCAAAATGCTGATAAAAAAGTCTACCTAGATGAATATGTAATCTCACAGTCAAATGGTTTGTGCTTCTAATCGTCAACTTACCTTAGCATGCATAGACTGGTCCAGCAAAATGTTAGCGGACTTCAAATCACGGTGTATGACTGGTGGGACAGCCTGTTTCACGTCATTGTTATGTGAGTAGTACTTTTCACAAAGGTAAGTAAATAAGTATTATGTTCATGACATACCCCTTCATGAAGATATTCAATTCCATGTGAAATATCAAGAGCAATTTGAAGCCGTTCTTCCCAGCTCAAAATCCGTTCTTCTTCTTCACCTAAGTACAAAGCATCATGATGATTCTTCTTTAATAGGAAATCATATAAAAATCAAGCAGATTGCTATAATATGGTATTAGGATTACGGGTCAAATTTAAATCAAGCAGATTCCACCTAATTCACTAGCAAAATGTTAGGTTCAAGAGAGATTTGGACAACTGAAGGTGGATATATCTTTATTACATATGACAAGGAGAAGCTTTAACTTGATGAGCAAATTACATTTCTGGCTAGCCAATAAGGTGGAACAAAACCAATGATCTTCCTCATTGTGGGACACCAACTAGCACAAGAGTCTATTGACCTACTACAGTTTCAGATATTATACACATTTTCACGTTCAGTAAAAGTAAAACATGGATAGTGACTAGGTAAGTACGAGATTCAGATAGTCAGCACGTGACCAAAACTACGCCGCTGTCTATATGTTTTTATGATCCCATTTTTCTGTTATAAGGAACAGTCGAGCATTAGGCTTCGTATATAGATCCTGGGACCTTAAGGCAGCTTTTAATCATTCAGATCAAACCCTTTTGGAAAAAAAAAAATTTTGATATGCACAACCTCAAGAATCATTTCTTGCGTATGTTCTTTTCAGATGGAAATCATATGCCAGCTAGTGTTATCGAAAGGACAGCAATATTCGAAGGGAATTACAAACTTACTATATAGTAGGTTGGCCAAGCTCCCATTACTCATGTACTGATATACTAACATGCGCTGTCCTTTATCTACACAATATCCTACCAGATTCACAAGATTGCGATGATGTAGCCTGCCTAGCAGAGTTACCTGCAAAATAACCAAACTGGTTTACGGAAACATACAAAACCCTCAGTTAATCATGTTTACACATACACCTCTACTAAATATAGCCATGTTTGCTATAAAATTCATGATACTTATTCCTCAATCATGTCACAAAATCTAAGGACAGAAAGATTGGAAATATTCATTCCCAACATATGCACAAACAAGGAACTTGGTCCCGAAATTCTGGTATAGATAAACTCAGCTGAGACAGCCATACCTCTGTGTGGAACTCCTTCTCCCCTTGTTTTGAGTCAGAGGCAAGAACCTTTACAGCTACTACTCCTCCTGTTGGCATAGAAGCTTTATATACTGGACCAAATGACCCTTGTCCTATAATAGTTGTGAAGTTTTGTGTAGCTTTCTGTATATCCCTGGAATGCACGATAAATGAGACCAACATGGTTTACTTTCTACTAAATGAACTTGACAACAAATATGGAAAGATCTATAAGTAATATCCAGCTAGCTCAGTCAGGGAAATCTGGGTTTAATTATCCGTCTGAGATACTAATACGTCAAGTACCTGTCAAATTTTCATAAAAGGAAAAGGAAGATATAAAATAAAGATCTACATGAACCTAAATGCGCTCTTGCAGCACATCTCAACCATTGTGGAGGTGGCTAGTATGGAAATTGTGTACTATGTGATAGAAAATCGTACAGCTGGCAAGGTTCAATGTTGCTGCTCGAAACATATCGATAATTACAATATTGTTAGGTGAATGAAAAAAGTTATTATCCTTTTTTGTCTACTCACATGCAATACTCTATTTTAGAATGGGAATATTAGTGCCCTCTCATCTTATCCCCAGCAACTGTCAGGTGAGATGCTTAAAACAAACACAACAGCTAAATAAAGTGACAATTATCATCATCTAAGGCCAGTCATCCATATATAAAAAGTTGAAGAAAAAACTGGCTCTTCAAATTTGTGGAATAGATTAATGATGAGTTGTTATGTGATTAATAAACACTTCCTAGGTAAGATGACCAGCTGATGTCTATGATGAGAAAGAAGAGAGACAATGTAACATACTCATAAAAAGAGATAAAGCAAATGGATAACAAGATGATTCTTTAATGCCGAATCATACAGTAAGAATGACCTTCCTCAGACAATACAGGTAGAAAGAAACTAGGACAAAGATTAGTGAGCACTTTGAAATAAGTTCATCATGGAACAAATGCTGAAGACTATAACTGACTTGATTAGATGTATTATGAGGAAGAAAGAAGCAAAATGCATGAGAGTACGAGTATTGAGGAAAGACAAGGAATATAGAAGGTTCAGAAGTAGATTTGCCCACAAATAGAAACTTCAAGCTTATTTTTAAACTATGTTTGGATCTAGGAAAAGTTGAAGGAAGAAAGTGCAAGTTAAAAAGTCAGTGCTCTGTTTAGATCTTAATTACTGAAGTTGGAGAAAATGTAAAGTGGAAAGTGAGAGTTCTTAAGAAGAGATCCGTCCTCAAACTAATATTTTTTCTTCATCCTTTATGTCAATAACATTATGAAAGATCTTGCAAAAGCATATTCCAAAAGAATAATAACAACATCTAATTCTAATATACCAGGATTGAAAGATTCCAGCTTATACAAATTTCAAGAAATTACATACTTGTAAGAGTATCTTGGTATGCCTGATGCTGAAGCAAACTGATCTTTAGTGCGAGGACTCAACCAAGAGGTTTTGGGGATGTGCTCTGGCATCTGAATGACTGCAGAATTTGAGATGGAAGCACTAAAATCAGTGCTTGTACCAAAGCCATTTGTGCGTATTGGTATAGTCGTTAAACTACGCTCCCTTGTCGACCGTCGAAGATGAGCACGATTTCTGTACCACCTTATGGCATGAAATATCAGAAAAGCTATCAAGATACCAAGGGCCAGACCAACTGAAATGCCAATTATAACCAGCTTAGCTTGAGAAACCATTCTTTGGTCTGTTTTGGTATCTTAACACTAAAAACATCTTGCAGAGAGAATGCTGCAGGTTCACTGTCATAAGATAAAAAGAAAATATATCATCAAAAAAGGAATATAAATTTCCACAAATGAAGGATGAACACAACAACTCCTTTCGGAAAGCATGTAAAAATGGTGATGCTCTGCTTCCTTTCAATGCTGATTACCAATGGAAAACTAAGAAGTACATGCAGTATAAAGAGCCCTGAACTTCATATCTAGTAGTGAAATTATGATTGTATTAGCAGCAATCTTTCATTACTAAACACAGAGTGAAATCTGCATTGAATGGTAATTAACCAAAAAGAAGTATGCAATCAAATTGGTAAGAGATCACAGAACAAAAGAGACACTATTACACATATTTCTAGAAGTTCAAAACATCAAAATGATAGATATACAAGAAAAAACCTCCTGAAATTACGTTCTTGTAAACGGGAAGAGGAAGCCAATATAATATTAGAAAAAGTTTTGGAACTCTTCTATGCAGAAGCAACAAAGATAATATTTTGGAGAGTTTGTATTTGGCAATAAACTAATTATCAAAACCGAATTGCCGTCTTGTTACAAGGTAGGGAATCAATTCTTTTGTGTGTTCTTTTTTACATTCCCAACTCATTTCCCATTCCCTCACATTATCCCATTTTCATTCCCTTCAAATAAAAATGAAATGTGACTCCTTTTCCCCAATGGTTAAATGCCTTAAACATGAGAAAATTATGCATCTAAATAGACAAAAAGAAGCAGCATACTATTTTCATTTTCATTCTTGATTCACAAACACAGCCAAAATAGCAATTGCAAGCAGAGGATACAGAATGTTTAACAAAACCTGATAAGCAAAAAGCAAGTAACTGAACTCTTCAGTCTTCAATTGAATGGAAATTTACCAGTCAAAGACTCATTCACATAACTCAGCAATCTTGATACCATAAAGATCAACCATAATAATCAAAAAGATGAAATGGGTTCTCCCAAAATTCCAACTTGAACAAAACCCAGAAAACAGTAGCAAGAAAGCAAAAAAATGACAGACTACCAGACCTTGTCAGCAGCAAAACCCACAAATTGAAGAACAGCGTATCTGCAGATCAAAAGAGTTTCAGGGCATTGAAGAGTCAAGAAGAAGTAGCGACCCAGTTGATGATGAAGACAGAAAGTGCAGAAAAGAAAAGGGAAAAGAGAGGAGCAAGTCTGAGTTGGAGGCTTGAGAAATAAAGAAACGCGTTTCTTTGTGGTGTTGGGTAAAAAGCTTAGACGTATCGCCTTTTTAACTTGTGTTTTGTTTTGCTTCTTTGGTTCATCTTTCAATGATCTGCAACTGCTAATCAGCAACTGTACACTTGTATTTATGTCCTATACTCCTATTGTATTGCCCATCTCATTTCCTCTTATTTATTTTGAGTCTTATTTAATTGTGTATCCTCCAAATACATGTGCTCTACCCATACTCATCAACAATAGATCTTGTCATTTTCTACTTTGTTTTGTTTGGTATAACATTGTAATTTATGATATTTTGTAAGTTTTAATTTTTTTTTTTTTTGATATATGTTCCTTCAAAAAGTAACTCATGTTATTAATTATGGATCAAGCATCAAAAAATTTGAAATCTCCTCACGAGTATGTGAGTTTATCAATTTCTTTTAAGTTTGACACAAAATATGACGACTTAGGCAAAACACGAGTCAACTAATTCATATGCTTACTAAAAAAAAAAATCATATTGTTTAATCTAATTTGACTTGGTCAAATTAAGAGTCCAAAATTGTGTTGTATTAGTCTTTTTATTCGATTGTCAATGTATGTTGATGTGGTATGACTGTTTGTCTTGAGTAGTTCAGGGTAAGGCTGGATAATCCAGTACTCTGGTTCGGTTCTTCGGGCAGGTAGTGGAGCAGTGCACAAGTCCGATCTTAACCTGTAGCCCGCACGTGTAGCACACCGTTAAGATGAGCCCATGGTTTGTACCCGGGGGACCGCTTTGGGCGTGAGAATTAGATTCTGCACAAACGAGTTTGATGGAAAATATGAAGATTGAAGATCTTGTAGCTCGTTCGGAAGTATCACGAAGAACGTACGAAAAACTCGATGAACACGTGAAGAACACGAAGAACGTTTGAGAGCGTTTTTGGGTTATTGCAATGTGTGCTAAAGTAATGAATTGACCGACCTTTTACATGTGGGTTGTGAGTCTATTTATAGAGCTCATATTGCCTGAAACGTGGTGGCCTCTGATTGGATGATGTCAGCATGGGTCCCG
This sequence comes from Pelargonium myrrhifolium, assembly GCA_036897405.1. Classification (NCBI taxonomy): domain Eukaryota; kingdom Viridiplantae; phylum Streptophyta; class Magnoliopsida; order Geraniales; family Geraniaceae; genus Pelargonium; species Pelargonium myrrhifolium. The sequence continues at coordinate 1,615 of JAYMTK010003527.1, read as the reverse complement.
CGACTTTTTATTCTTTCTTCGATGTTGGTTATTCTCCCCAACAGTCGGAAGGGACTCTCAACCTTGCGGGATTGGGAGCCCTCAAGCTCTCTTGTTTATGTGATCCTCTTTGAATAGAGGTGAGAGTGGTCATGCACACTCGTGTTGTTTTGGTTCGTCTCCGGTAGTCCATCTAACTATGGATGATGCACTCTCATGTGGTGGATGGCCTTGTACGAATGGTTTTCCGGATAAGGACGAGTGTATGTGAACGAGGAGTATTGTCATGCGGCCCGTACGCGGTGGACGCCCGTGGATAAGGACGCACAGACAAGCTGCATGGATGGACTGCGCCAATGAAGTCACGCGGATGGTATGTGCGGATGAACGACACGGATGGGCACGGGCGTGCCCAAATGTGCTTAGGTGCGAAACATGTGCGGATGCGCTCGGGCATGGGGACACGCTCGGGCGCGGAACTTGTGCGGATGCGCTCAGTGATGCGTGCGTGAATGAGAGCGTGCATGGGCGAAGATGTGTCGGTAGCGTGCGCGCATGGGCGAGGGCACGCATGGGTGAGGATGCACGGGTAGCATGCGCACATGGATGGGCCTTGAATGGATGGATCGTGCGCGGAAGAATGGATGTGGGCCTAGGCGCGCATCCTCCTAGCCGAGCACGCCTTGGGCGCGCGGACCCCTGGCCGCGCAGGTCTAGGGCTCGTGGACCCCCGGGCGCGCGGCTATTCAACGCTGATGACGGGTGGCTTGTGTGGACGAGATTTCCATCCTTTCATGGGTGGACTCGGATGCCCGTGGGCGTGAGTTGGTGTGGTCTCGCAGTCTCATGGCCACATGTGCCTTGGCCTTGCGTGCCATGGCTTAACAGGGGCGAGGTCCACGCATAAGGTACTAGCGCGAGTGAGGCTCGCACGAACTCGCGCGTGAGCGAGGCCCGTGCAGTTGTCCCGTCTTTTGCTTGGACTTTCATTCGACTAGAGACCCGACTTCATGTGTCGCTCTTCTAGTGGTCAAACTTCTTCTAATTTTTTCTGGCCGATCGCATACTATCAAAATGTTAAGCAAGAATCATAATTTCAAATACAATCAAATCTCATTTCCATTCTCATTCCCACTAAATTTTTAATCCAAACGGTACCTAATTTACTATAGTAAACACACTTTCACATACTATCAAATAATGAAGGAAGAGATAAAAATAAGTCGTCCAAATGGATCGAATATGAAGAATTTGTAATGATGATGCAATTAATGAAAAATTATAACTAATTATGTCGAATATGCTAAATTGTGTTTATTCAATTGAAAATAATATGACTAAGATGGGGTTAAACAGCCGCCAATTAGAAAGAAGAACAAAATATTGATGGTGGCTTAAAATTTATTTTACGAAATAACAAGAGAATAGAGAAAGTGGGTAAAATTTATTTCATTGATTGTTATTAATTAGGGTTAATTATAGCCAAACCCCCTTAACTTTTTCAGAATAAAATGTCAGCCCACTGACTTTGATTTTAGGTTTTTCGAACCCTTGACTTTCAATTTGTATTATTTTAGCCCATTTTACCTTCTATAACCAGTTGACGATGCCATGTTGGATTTTTGCCACGTCACCC
>JAYMTK010003526.1:0-12187 GCA_036897405.1 Pelargonium myrrhifolium | reverse complement strand
CATCACCTTATTAGTTTAACTGATATAACTCTATATCAGTCAACTGATATACATTATACCCTATATATATTCTAAAATATTAGTTATATGTCAGTAGTATCATTATAATAGATTATTTAGTAATCTTAAGTTTGTTAGAATATATACATTAGTAAATGTATCAAGCTAACTGATGCATCTAGTTTTTGCACAAGTCCCTAAACGCAAGAGTCATGCGTTGTATTGTTTCAAATGCTAGACGATGGACCGAATGTGTCCAGGTCCAATTATCCAAAGTCCAAAGTCCAGTTAGGGTTTGATGCAGAGGTCCAAGTTTGGGTTCAAGTATCCGAATCCATGTGTCCAAGTAAAGGTTTCCAAGTCAAGGTCTTAAGAGCCTAAGTCTAGATAAGTCCAAGAGCAAGGTTTAGGTCTTGGTCACGAGTCCTGGTCCTACAAGAAGACCACACCAAAGAACAATGAGATACGGAGTGGCTCCGGGACACGCTTTGGGCGTGAGAATGAGTTCTCGTTCGAAAACACTTAAGGAAGCTAGAGAGCTTCTAGATAGAGAAAGTTCGTAGAGAGAGAAAGTGAAATGCACAAATGATCTGAAGATTTAGAATCAGGAACAAAATCAAAATCCCTTCCCACTTACTAGGAAGAAGGTATTTATAGGCCTAACCAAGGGGTACACGTGTCAGCACCTAGTTGAATGAGAGGAGGGGGCCATTTGGATGCCTCATCAATGACCTCCACGTGTCCTCTTGTGGTGAAGTCTGACTTTGGAGTGAGTGTGGACTATCGAGTTGGCCTTCTGAGTCGAGTCAGAGTCATGATCGAGTTGGTCTTTCGAGTCGAGTCATGAATTAGTGTCTTGATGTCTCGTGTCGAGTTCATGGTGATCATGGGGTAGTGACCCAACCTCATGTATGGATTCACTTGGTTCTCATGGACAAGGCCATCGATGAGAGAACTTGGTGGTCGAGGCCACACAAGTTAGTCTCATGGGACCAAGAATGGGGTTGTGTACTCTTGTGAGATGTGACTATGAGTGGTCTCTCATGATTCCTTGGCTTCGGAGTCCTTATGACCTCCTAGGGAATGAGACCCCAAGTTACTGTTAATGAGTCCTCGAGCTGGTACTATGAGCTGTCATCAAGAAACTATGAGTCCTTGTTGTCTTCTTGATGATCAAGAGTTCTTGTCTTCATGGTGAGGGTCCTTGTGATCAGAGTCCTCGTCCCCATGGTAAAGACCCATGAGTCCGAGACATGGATCCGAGTCCTCGAGTACTTAGTTATGAGTCCTCGGTCACGGACCACAGAGTTGAGTTATTGTCTTGACTTCTTTGCCCTTTCTTCCATCTGGGTACTTGGACTCGGATATGGGTACTTAGCTTCTCAACCCGATTTTGCTAATAGAGTGATGACGTGGCGCTCGGGCGCCACGTGTCGCCTTCTTATTAGTTCTCAAGACATGATTTTTTGGGTAGCATCACTAACTAACTTTTTTCTTAATTTATTTAAGGGGAAATTACAGGTTACTACCCTATTAGATACCAATTTTTCATGTTACTACCCTGTCACTTCACATTACTACCATGAACTTGTTTTTTTTTTTGCACGTTACTACCCTGAACTTGTTTTTTTCCAATTCTGTTAGAAATCCCATCAGTTAAACTGTAAAAAGACCAAAATACCCTTCATTTTTATTTTCTATTTTAAATAATAATATTATTATTAATTAATAAAAATTAAAAATTAAAAATTAAAAATTAAAAGAAGAAGAAGAACAGAATATAGAGGAAACGAACTCACCTCTCACCTCTCTCTCACCCATCACTCTCACCTAACTCGCCGGCCACGACGGAGGGGAAGTGAAGCTCGCCAGAGAGCACGCAGATCTCGCCGGAGGACATGTAGGAGCACACATATCTCACCGGCCATCTCTGCCGCGCTCTCCTTCGTCACCGTTGCATCACAACGTCGTTCCCTCATCGGCCCGAGCTTGCCGCCGGTGCTCCTCGTCGTCTCGAGCTCGCCGCCGGTGCTCCACGTCATCCCGAGCTCGCCGTCGGTGCTCCATGTCGTCACGAGCTTTCCGTCGGTGCTCCTCGTCGTCCCAAGCTCGTAAATTTCATATCTGATTTGTGTGTGTATTTTTTTTTTTGAAATACATCTGAGTTGTGGGGTTTGAAAGTTTGTGTTTCTGTAGTGTTGGATTTGGTTTGGATTTGTGGATTTTTTTTGAAATAAATCTGGAATTGTGTTAGTTGTTGGATTTTTGGTTTTGTATAAATTTGTGTAATCTTTATATGATATTCAAAATTTTAGGTGTTTGATTTGAAATTTTTGGAAATTTCGGCGAAATTTTGAAGTTTTCGGCCAGCCTTTGAAGTTTCCGACGAAACTTTGAAGTTTCTGGCGAACTTGTTCTTGATCCATTGTAGAATAAGGGCAAAATTGATATTTAGAAAAAATTTAAAGTCATGTGCATTACACAACATGATGAGAGAGAGTAAAATTATGTTAAAATTAACTGACAAAATGGACGGAAACTAAAATTTGTAAGTTTAGGGTAGTAACATGAAACGAAAAAAAGTTTAAGTAACATGATAGACATGTATGTAAGAAGGTAGTAACCTGTAATTTCTCCTAATAATAATAATAATAATTGATGCGCATGTTTGAAATGGTCAAAGCGGGCACACTAGAGTTGTCTTGTCGTCTTGTCCACGTTGCAAAGAATTGTACTAGAGTTCAAGTTTCTAAGTCCAAGTGTTATGTCCACGTATATTCACTCCAAGCTAGGATTCAGGTCTTGCCTTGCTTCGAACCTGTGACTTTGCGAGCACAACACACCCAAAAAAACAAGGTACTTAGGGTGTTTCCGAGACACCGTCTCAGGCGTGAGAATGAGATCTCGGCTGGAATACACGAATGCTCTTGAGAGTGTTTTAGAGAGAGAAAACTAGAAAAGAAAGTAAATATGGAATTGTGTGGATCCTTCTCTCTTATATACTTCCCAGCAGAAGTCTCACATGTCATCGTGTGATAGGTCGGTTGGTAGAGGTGGGGTCCACTTGGGGACCACTTGAGGCTTGGAGCTCTTGCTTCTCTGGACGCGCCGTGTGCAGGCACCGGTCGAGGAAGATGGCTCTCATATGTCCCTTAGGCTCTTAGGACGTGTGTTGGAACTCTTAGAAGCCTCTATCGCGCAGGGTAGCGTCCTAGGGTTCCCAATGCTTGTGACTTGAGTCTCTTATCTTCTGGGCACGTGCCTTGTAAGCGCCGAAGATGAATGAGGGATCTCACTCGACTTGTGTGTGCTTGAGTGTCTTTTGGAGACTTGAGGAGTCTCTACCGCATACAGTAGCGTTCTAAGGTCTCACGAGCTCATGCTTGTCTCGTTTGGTGTTAGATGTGTCATGTGACAACTCATATTTTGCATGGGTTGTCCTATCCTAAATTATGCATTTATAGCATGTTTTCCCCTCTTTGGTGATGCATTTTCACTCCTATTTGCCACATTATCTCTGTTTTGCCTACTTCGTGGTTCTTGACTGTCTTTTGTGAAATATATGGTTTTTAGGTTTACCTTGATGGGTTTTGATGTAATTTGGCTACAAATATTATGATATGACGCTTGCCGGACTTTTAGTTGATGAATACAGGTTTCAGCAAGGTCATGCGAACAAGGATCGAGCCAAAAGCATCAAGGAATGAAGACATAATCATGCACTAGGCAGAGATGTTGCGACAATTCCCCAATTACATTGAGCAGAAAAAAACGCAAGATGTCGCGGCAACGGGACTTAAGTGAAAAATTGTCGCAACAAGCAAGCAATGCTGCGACAACAGTGCCGATTCTGCAACAACCCTAAATTGAAGCCATCTTTTGTGCAAATCTATAAAAGGCCTCAATCTTCTTCATCCCAAGAGAGAGTTGGACGAAATAGAACCCTCAAGACCAGATTTTCAGAAGAAGGAAGAGAGAGGCAAGGAAGGAAGAGGTGCTTCATTGATTGACGACCTCTAAAGCTTGGATTTCACTGGTTTTCTAGTGAAATCTCCCTTTCTCCTTTGTTTGGAACTTCCATGGTTGTAAGCTTGAATAGTTTTTGGATATTTATGCTTGTTAAGTTTTGCTTATTGAATATATGGATTTCAAAACTTATTTGTACTCATTGCTTGTCTATAAGCATGAGTAGCTAAATCTTTTGGTTAGGGATATAAATTGGTTAATGAAATTTTGCTAAAGTTTGAGTTTTATGGATTGAATGTTGCAATTGATATTACTCCTGAGTTGTCTATCGAGTCTCTGAGGATCAATATTCAGACTTTCCAAATTCTATATTACTTGTGTGACTCTAGTACACTTGTCGGAAATAACTCCACCAAGTTTTTGGCACTGTTGTCAAGGACTCGATAATAGGTAGCCTGGAGTTTTTATTGGAATAATCATTTGTTTGTAGTTTTTAGTTTTGTTGTTTCAGGTACACATGTATAGACAAGTATGTCTCTACCATTTAAGATGTATTTGGATGATAGTGAGGAACTGCAAGCCTCACAAAAAGCTGCCACATACAATATGGAATGTTATGACGTAGGACAACAACATCAATACAGAATATGACAACAACAACAAGCTGCTCACATGAATCAAGGAAAACATAATGGAAGTAAAAATCAGAGATACAATATTTTTGGTGATTGGGTACCATAGTTGCCTTAACAAGATGATACCTTTGTGCTTAAGAAGGTAATGACCACAACAATCAGCACCCTTGAGAAATTTCGCGGTGTTAGACAAAAAGATCTTATTACTCATCTTTCTAGATTCATGAAGATAGTAGGAACACTAAGCAGTATACCCGCAACTCAAGATTTGATTGAAAGAAACTTATTTTACTACACTCTAAAAGATGCAGCGTTGGATCGTATCATGCATTGCCCTTGAGCGCACATCCTACATGGAAGGAACTTGCGCACACTTTCCTTGAGAAGTACACATCATGGGAGCAGAAGAAGCAAATGATCTTCGCAATCACAGATTTCAGCCAAAGTTTGGGGGAATCTCTATATGAAGCATGTGAGCGTTTTAAGGGTATGCTACAAAAGTGCCCAAATTCGGGAATCTCATAAAAAGATCAATGTCAGGCCTTTTACTATGGTTTAAAACCCTGTTGGTAGAATACTCTTAATGCGTCCAACGGAGGATCATTTCTTAGGAAGGAACCTAACCAGATCAGGAAGATAATTGAGCTCGTAACACAAAACAAGCCTAGTGATGATTCAACCAGTGTTAGCGTTTCAGCAATTGGTTGCATAGGAATGCCAGAGACAATAAAGACTAATCAAGAGCAGCTAGAAAACATCTTGGAAAATCAGAAAAGAATGATGCTACCTGATATGTGTCTTCAAACAAACCTAGAGCAACCAACCAACCATCATCAACAATTTGTACCTCCATAGGTTGCAACAATGAAAGATTTCATCGTCTCTTTCTCCCAAAACAAGGTTCAAGAACTGCAAGCTGAGCAAAAATGATTGGAAGCTAAGTAGTGAGAATTAGCCGAACGAGTTGGTGTAATAGCTCAAACAGTTTAAGGTATAAATATGGAAGAAATAGCATTGAGATCGGGTAGAACCTTGCCCGAACCAGTTCAGAGGAAGGAGATTGACAAACCATATGAGAATTTGGAAAGAGTGGAGAAGGAGAAAAAAAAAACATAGTCAAGACCAACCTAGATCAGAAAATTCAGATAATCATCAAAAGGTTCTGATGAAGTTTATCTTCCACCTCCACCTTTTCCACAACAATTGAGTAAGAATAAAGAAGATTAGTTTAATGCTAAAATAGTGGAAACTCTACAAGGGTTAACCATTACTATTCTTCTCACTGACGCAATCAACCAGATGTCATGCTACAATAAATTCTTGAAGGACCTCCTGTCTAAGAGAAAGAAGATGGAAGACTATACTGTCTTTCAACTGATTTCAGAGTGTAGTGCTCTTCTTAGGAGAACGATACCTGTGAAGAAAAAGGATCCAGACAGTTTTACAATACCTTGTAAGGTGGGGAGTCAGACAGTATCAACTCTATGTGATCTTGGAGCAAGTATCAATCGTATGCCTCTTTCATTGTACAAAGCATTGTTGCCCAATCATCCTCTTAAGGAAAGTCGGATCATTCTACACCTAGCAGATAGATCTATAGTATATCCCGAGGAATTGGTGGAAAGTTTGATGATCACAACGGGAAAGTTCAACTATCTTGTGGATTTTGTTGTTCTAGACTTCCTGGCAGATCAGAAGGTTCCCATTATTATTGGTAGATCATTCCTTTGCACATCAAAAACAGTAATTAATGTGGAAAAGGATGAATTAACTTTGAAGGTGGACGGCGAGACAATAGTTTATAACATGTATGATGCAATGAAGTATCTAAGTGAAACATCGTTGAAATCTATTAGATTCAATGCAATATCCATAACTGAGGAGTACAATATGATAATGGTACAGAACTCTGATCCTCTCAATGCTTTTATTCAAGGAGCTGATGATTTATCGGGAGATGAGGAGTATTATGACTACAAAAGTTCTTTGACCCATAAGACTTAAAGGACTACTCGAAAGATGGAGTAGAATGAAAAATAATAGAGCCTCTCTAGATCTTGCAGAAAGAAAGACGAAAATTATGAAGTCGTCTATTGAAGAAGTTCCCAAATTAGAGATAAAGCAACTACCAGACCACTTAAGGTATGGGTACTTGGGTCTTAACAATACTTTACTAGTGATAGTGTCTGCTAAATTGGCTGATGAACAGAGAAACAAGTTGCTGGAAATTTTGGGAGAGCATAAAAGAGCTATTGGATGGACAATAGCTGATATTCGAGGGATTAACCCAGCCTTCTGCATGCACAAGATCATCCTAGAGTATGAAAGCAAAGGTTCAGTTTAGAACCAACAAAGACTGAACCCCATGATGAAGGATGTGGTGAAGAAGGAGATCTTGAAGTGGTTGGATATGGGAATAATATTCCCAATTTCTGAAAGCAAGTGGGTTAGTCTGGTGCAATGTGTGCTAAAGAAAAAAAGGATGATTGTGGTTCAAAACAAAAATAATGAACTCATCCCGACTCGAGTTGTTACCAGATGAAGAATATGCATGGACTACTGGGTGGCTCAACAAGGAATGATCACTTTCCTCTACCTTTCATTGACCAGATGTTGGATCGGCTAGCAGGTAAACAATATTATTGCTTTTTAGATGGGTAAAATGACTATAATCAAATAGCCATTGCTGCCAAAGACCAACATAAGACCACTTTTACTTGTCCTTATAGCACCATTTCCTTTAAAAGGATGTCTTTTGGTCTATGAAATGCTCCGACTACTTTTCAGCGGTGTGTGATGGTTATATTCTCTAACATGGTCGAGGAAATATTCGAGGTATTTATGGATGACTTTTTAATCATTGGTGACAATTTTGAGTCATGTTTGGGTAACCTTAAAAAGGTACTCAAACGTTGTGAAGAAACCAATGTCGTTCTCAATTGGGGGAAATGCCACTTTATGGTGGAAAAAGGTATCATTTTGGGACATAGAGTGTCTAATGTCGGATTTGAAGTAGACAAGGCAAAAATTGAGACCATTGAGAAGCTTCCACCATCCACTTCTATCAAAGGAGTGAGGAGTTTCTTGGTTCATGGCGGGTTTTACCAGCGATATATAAAAGACTTCCAAAATCACTAAACCGTTGTGTAGTTTTTTGGAAAAGGGTGCCAAGTTCATTATGAGTCCATAATGTTTTTCTGCTTTTGAGGAGCTAAGAGATCGTTTGGTGAATGCCCCAATTATTATTCCACCTAATTGGTCTTTTCCATTCGAGATGATGTGCGATGTCAATGATCTTGATGTTAGAGTTGTTCTAGGACAACGAAAACAAAAGGTTTTTCATGCTATTTACTATGCTAGCAAAACACTGTCAGGGGCACAGCTGAATTACTCGGTCATTGAGAATGAGCTTTTAGCAGTTGTTTATGGTTTTGATAAATTTAGGTCATATTTGATTAGGAACAAAGTAATTGCTTATACTGATCATTCTACTCTTAAGTTTTTATTTGCAAAGAAAGATGTCAAACTCAGGTTGATCTAATGGATCCTCCTACTTCAGGAGTTTGACGTTGAAATAGTTAACCGTAAGGGAACGCAGAACTAGGTAGCAGATGATTTATCTAGATTGGAGGATGGAAGAGTCGCAAAGCAAGAAGGGAAAATACAAGAAAATTTCTTGGATGAACAATTGTTCTTCATCCAACCTAGTAATCAAGTGCCATGGTATGTTGACTATGCCAACTGTTTGGTAAGTAAACAACTGCCTCTGAACTTAAGCAGAGAACAGAAAAAGTGTTTTTTCAAGCAAGTATGCTTTTATTTATGGGATGAGCCGTATCTTTTCAAATGGTGCTCAGATAATGTTATTTTTAGATGTGTACCTGAGAATGAACAGTTCTTAGTCCTTAGTAAATGCCATATTTCTCCATATGGTGGGCATCATAAAAGGAATAAGACAACCCATAAGATAGCTCAATCGGGATTTTATTGGTCCACCTTATTTAAAGATGCTTATGATTATGTATTATCTTGTGACGTATGCCAAAAATCCAAGAACATCAATAAGAGGTATGAGTCCCCTCATAATGGCATTTTGGAGTTAGATATTTTTGATTTGTGTGGAATAGAGTTTATTAGACACTTCCCAAAGTCTAATGGAAAAGAGAATATACTTTTAGCAGTGGACTATGTATCCAAATGGGTTGAGTTAGTAGCCACAACTAATGCGGATGCTAAGGCGATTGTCAAGTTTTTGAAATCCAACGTGTTTGCACGTTTTGAAACACCTAGAGCAATAATTAGTGATAATGTGTCGCACTTCAAGAACAGACAGTTCAAGGCTATATGCAATCGTTTTTCCATACATCACAAGATTGCATTAGCCTATCACCCACAAACGAATGGACAAGCTGAGGTGTCCAATCATGAGATAAAACAGATACTAGAAAAGATGGTGAAACCTAGTAGGATAGATAGGGCTGATAGACTTGATGATGCTCTATGGGCATACCGAACTGCTTACAAAACACTTATAGACACCTCATAATTTAAGCTAGTGTATGGAAAACATTGCCATCTTCCCCTAGAACTTGAACATCGTGCTTATTGGGTTGTCAAGGATTTCAACTTTAATATGAAAGCGGCAGGCGATAACAGGAAATTCCAACTCCTTGAACTTGAGAAATTTAGGAATGAAGCTTACGAGAATGCCAAGTTATACAAAGAAAAGACTTAGAAACGACATGACAAAAAGCTCACTCCTTGGATGATAAAACCAAGTGCGTGGGTTCTTCTATATGTTTCTTGACTGAAGATCTTTCCCGGAAAGTTGAAGTCAAGATGGTTTGGACCATATGTGGTGGCCTCGGTCTCTGACTATGGAGCGGTCGAGATTAATGACCCAAACATAGATCAACCTTATTTTAAGGTCAACAAGGGTAGATTGAAGCCTTATTATGGTGTCAAACCAGAAGACAATTAGCAATCAGTTGATCTATTAGAACCCAAGTACAACACCTAGGTGGTGTGATCTTACGGCTCCTAAAAAAAGGGCCACCACATTGAGCTAACGATGTTAAACAAACGCGCTTTTGGGAGGCAACCCAAGTTATTTTAATGTTTATTTCCTTTAATATCTTTAGTTGGCTTACATTCATGTTTATGAGAGATCTGACAGTGAGGGAGTGAATTTAATATCTCTTAAGTATGTTCAACACAGGTACAAAAGAAACTGACTGGAAAAAGGTTGCAAATGGTTGGAACAGAAAAATTTATGCGGCAATAAAAAGTTGAGATTGCCGCGGTACACAATTTTGCCACAGCAAACTACAAGTTGGACACAATTTGGAGAATTCACAGACAAAGGAAAAATGCCGTGGCATTTGATATTGTCGCGACAATCAATTAAATTCCAGAAAAAGAAGAAAAATTGGCAATTATCGCGGCAATCTATTATTTTACAGGGAGCAATGGAAAAGGAAAAATGTCGCGGCATCAAGAATTGTCACATCAACTGAAGGGTCAATGTGGGTCAACAAAATTCATAAGTGAAACGTTGTGGCGGCAACGCATATTGCCGCGAAAATCAATGATATCAGACCTACATGAACAAGAATAGGAAATAAGAGGAAGAGGAGGAGTTTTGGGGCTCATAAACCCTAATCTCACTCAATCTCTATCATAATTCCGAAAATTTCAAGCAAAGAGTTTTCTCTTTCAAAGCTTTCATCATCTCCAAGCAAGGTCCAAGTGAAGATTGGTTGAAATTCCACCATAGACGCCGAAAAAGCTTGAGAGGTGGACGGAATTTCAGTTTTTCTCATCCAATTTTCAGGTATACTTTGTTATTTTCGTTTTCCCTTTGGTTTCTAGATTGGCTTTTGATTGTGGTTGCTATTTTCAAGTGTTCAAGTGCATTAAAAGTATTCTTCTTTAAATTAGTGTGTGGTTAAGTTGTTTTTAGAATGAAAACCACATTTTCTTTGTCAAAACACCATGCCTCCTAAAGGAAAGAAGACGACGGGTAAGAGATCGCGAGCGGAGGAACCGGCGGTAGAGGAAATCCCTACGTCGGGACCACCTTAGCCACCTCCTTATGACCCACACCATTTTAATTCTATGAAAGTGTGGGAGAGGAATAATCGGATTTCCAACAAAGGGAAAAATCTGGTAAGAGATCGGGGACTTGATAAAAGTGTTCGTACACAACCACACATTGCTGCTCGTATATAAACCATGGGGTGGGAAGTGTGTATCGCCCATCCCAAGGACTTAGGCAAAATATAGCTCGTCAAAGAGTTTTATGCTAGCCTTTACACGGATCTAAAGGTCGATGAGAAGAAGAAGGACATACTAACCTCATGTTGGCTAAAGAAAAAGACAATTTTCTTCAACCACACGGTGCTTAGCAATGTCTTGAGTCTTCCCACCTTCAGTGGATCTTGTCCTTTCAACAAGCTCATGAAGAAGAATATAGGCATTGTTAATTTGGACGAGCTTTTGAACCCACTACCTAAAAGAAACACTAGACAAATGAGGCCAAGATGTGAGTGTTTTTCATATACTCGCGCATCTTGCCAAGCACCAACATTAGCCACGTATCATGGGATCGATTAGTGTTGCTCTCGTCAAGAACCAAAGGGTAGACACGACGACCATTGTAGCAAAGGAGAAAAAAAATGTGTGCCAAGGAGATGAAGCTATCATTCTCGAAAATAGTCACAACATTGTACACTTGAATGCTGAAAATGTGGAGACTCACATCCGACACGAAAATTAGGCAAGCATTCATAATTTGCGGATCAGAGCTTATGCCTAATGAAGGAGAAGAAGAAGAGGAAGGAGGAAAAAAAAAGAAGAGGATAATGAAGATAAACCAAGGTGAATTGAGGCAGGGCCCTCGACGTCTAGGAGCTACTCCGTGCCGAAATTGCACGAGCAAGAAGACGGCCTAGAGGCATAGCAAAGATAATTGAGAGAAGATAAAAAGGCCCTCGCTAGCATGTTGGCAACCCTTGGAAAATAAATGGCCAAGGGATTCAGGAGAGTATTGGGGTGTGTACAACCCTAACCAGCGGACGAATTCGAGTTTAATATGTCGGACATGTCAAGATTCAATGGGAAAGCACCCGTAGAACCAGAGGAAGACTCCGAGGGAGGTAACAGTAGTTAGTTTATTTATTAGTTAACTTAGTTATTTGCATTGCATTTCATGTAGTTAGTTGCATCCGAGCTTAAAGCCAAATCACTGAGGGCAATGATTAGCTTATGTTTGTGGGGAGGGGAGCATTCATATGCATTCATGTTTTCTTTCTTATTCTCTCTTGTCTTTAACCTTATTTTTTTTCAAAATTCTGCATATTTTTCAAAATTTCACTTGTATTGCATGTTTCATTCTTGTTTTGGGTAGTTCTAACATACTAAACTGTGTTCTTGCGTGTTGATAGTTTGTTAATTTTTTGTTTTCTCGATGATATGATTGATGATATTGATTGAAGTAACCTCTATACATGTTCATTAAGAATTGAGTAATTGAATTCCTTGATTATAGCTTGGTTGAAATAATACTTTTGCACATGAATCCTTGG
>JAYMTK010003525.1:0-12188 GCA_036897405.1 Pelargonium myrrhifolium | reverse complement strand
AATCGTCACAAACGAAACTTAGAGGGTAGGAAATCGTAATTATCCCTTTTTTTCTTCAATACTTTATTTTCTTCAACACAGTCTGTTACTGTGTAAGAGTCTCGTGCACTGAACTGTTCTTTTACTCGATCCTCTTTTGCTTGCAGGGGCTGTGGATTGGCATCATTTGTGCACTTAGTGTGCAAATTGTGGCACTTGTTACCATAAATGCATGTACTAATTGGGATCAAGAGGTGTGTAGATTTTGACACATTATGAAAGAGCATTTATAGTTTCAATACCTAACATGGGTCGCAAGGTTAATTTTAATGTCACATCATTAATCGGGCTCGATTAGACTAAGGTCAAACATAATCAAATTTGACAACAAATAATTATTTTTATCGGATCACAAACTTCTTTTCTGAATATCGCGTCGAACCGATGGGACGCGATGAATAAGTCAACGTTCTATATACCAATTTATTTCTAAGGAATTGAACTGTCCCAATTTGCAGGCAAGGATAGCTGCAAAAAGAGTTGAAAAAAGTTGCACGGTTTTCGAAGCAACAAATCGGTGAAAAAGACGATTCAGTACACAAGACTCTCAGGCGTAGAGTTGGGCATATTTGGGCCTACACTGGGCCAAAAAATGGACCGAACCAAACCGATTCAGACCAAATGTATTCAATTATTCATTCCATATCCACTTGGTCAAATCCAGCCCAAACCAACTATTAATAGTTGTAATTTTTAAGATTAGTTCCAGTTTCGTACCATGTACTATACTTCATTTGCAATTCACTATTTTGAACTACCAAATTAAATTTTTACTACCTTATACTTTTATTCCGTTAACAAATAAGTCTGCCGTCCAAGAAAATTAACGGAAAACGCCTTTAAGGCTATCACATGCACTGCACATGTCTGAAATATTTTATAAATGGCGAAATTGCCCTTCATAGTTCTAACATTTCAATACCTTGTATTTCATAGTTGGGTAAAATGTATATCAGTTGACTGATATAAAGTTATATCAGTTGCAACTTAACAAAACCAATGAGGTGATGACACCTCATTTAAAATCACTTATACCCACCCAAGTGAATTTAGGGGAGCGGAGCGACCCGTCCGGATCCATGATTTTAAATGAGGTGTCACCATCTGATTAGTACAAATAATATAACTTTATATCAGTCAACTGATATACATTAAACCCTTCATAGTTTTAACATTTCACTGCCCTATAACCAAAACAGTGAAGGGGTTGAAGAGGGATATTTTCGTCGTTTACCCACTTAACTGACAACAGATTAACGGCAAACATATTTGCAACGATTTTGAAAGTACAAGATAGTAAAAAGTTAATTTGGTCGTTCATAAATAATGAATTGCAAATGAGATGTAGTATAGTACATGGTATGAAACTGTAATTAACCCTAGTATTTATCTATATACCCTAAAACCCATCCCAAAATGTAGTTAACTAAAATGAAATCAACAAAACTGTGGAAGATCAAAAGATTGAAGCAAATCTAAAAAAGAAGAGTTCACTAACACTTTATAATAACAACAATAGCTACTACAATTGGAAGAGTTTTGAAATATAGCAACAATGATTTCACCAAAACTGATCACAAATTCACAACCCAACCACGAAAAACACATCAAGGTCAGAGTGTAGAAATTTAAACTTACAATTGCTCCTGCGAATTCGGCGGTTGATCCGGCAAAGGAGGCGATTTGCTATTCTCGTTGGGTTCCGCGGTTTGAGCGGGTGAGGGCGGGGCCTGTAGCGTTTGTTCTACATTCTCGTTGTTCTCGGGGTTGTTGTTGTCCCCGTTCTCCGGCTCGTTCTCGCCATTCTCACCATTCTCGGGGTGAAAGTTGATCGGGAACTTTGTTACTCTAGGTTTGTCGGCTAAGATATTTCTTTGTACCTTATCGACCAACACTTTGGACGGAGGTTCTTCGCGCAATTGCTCGTCAGCGTAGTCGTTGTTCACGTAGTATCCTACTCGGACAAATTCTTGCCCTAGGTACGAGCATGTCAGGAGAAGAACCGTAACGCCGATTATGTCCTCTTCCCGAATCTTGGATGGGTCTGGAGGGTCTGCCTGATTGGAGTCCAACGAGAAATACGTCAGATTCACTTTGTTACGAATTTAAAACTCAAAAACCTGATTGAAGAGTCGGACGATTACCTGAAAGATGAAGCGATAGTTGCCGACATTGACAGGCCCGACAAGAACGCTCTCGAGAAGTTGGTCATAAGTTTCATCCTCGGCAGATCCAACGTAGATAAGCTTCCATTCCAGGTCTGCAGTAAAGAATTCAAATAATATAAACTCGATTAGGAAAGAAAAAAAAAAGGAGTTGATCAAAATTTAAGGTTGTTAACGTTTTGTTGCACAACATCCATGAATATTTCACTAAGTTACAGAACGAATAAATGATTATTGTATAAGCCTAATACCTAAGTCAGCGATAAGATTGTACCTAAAAGTCGATGTTACTTTCATAAACCGACACTACACACACAAAAATATCTAACTATACTTGCTTAAGACCATTACACGACCAGATCCACCAAGCTACTGCATTGATTTTCACATCACCTTGAGACCGAGCAATTCTCACCCAGATACAAGGATCGTGGCAATTAAAAGTTAACTTAATTAAACAGCACGCACGTCATATCAGAAGTTCAGAACAACCTTATTTTATTAAGAACTCTCAGTCCATAAACCATAATACAGGGTTATAACTCGTAACAACACAAATGCAATGAACAAATTTACATCACTTTAGGTAGCGTTTGGATTGAAAGAATAGGCACAGGAATGAGAACAAGGGATAGGATTGGGATTATGATTCCCACTCCGAAGTCATTTTCATGACCAAAATTTCATAACCCAAAAATGAAGAATGTGAATCTCATTGTTGATACCCAATCCTAAACAAAAATTATATCCAACCACTACCTTAGAGGATTTGAGCTTATGGGACTTGTGCCGAGTTGTTTTTCCATTGTTAGAACAAATGCATAACCAATGAGGTTGAGAGTCAAGACTTAAGTTCATCACATAGATGTTCAAATCGAGCATCTTATTTGATCATATGGGGCAATCACATAGGTCACGTAAATCCACAAGGGCGACCGAATGAAAGACCTATTACCTAATTAAATGGAAATGCGATCATTTAATGAACAAACTTAGGACTATATCACATCATCTAATGAACAAAACTCATGAAAATTTTCAAGTTCCGATAGATCAAGAAAATCTTCCATCCTAAAATCTGATGAGTGCAAACAGCTGCATCAATCTAGTTTCACAAGTTTTAAGAACTAACAGCCAGGAAAATGAAACAAATTATTCAAACCTCAAACACATCTTGACGACAACAACAGCAAAATCAAGACCCAAATTTGAATTATTGAACAACTAGGACTAAATAGCATCATATAACCAACATAACCCATGAAAGTTCTCAAGTTTCAACAGATCAAGAGAATCCTCCATTTAGTCTCAAATTTGACAAGCGAAAACAGCTGTGCCAATCTAGTTTCAGAAGTTATGAGAACAAGCATACTGAAAAAATAAAAGCAGAAGAAACGAAAATCAAAACTGGGTCTAAATCATATATCATCCAACCGACAACCACGGAAAATTTAAAGTTTCAACAGATCATGAAAATCCTACATTTCACCTCAAATTCAACAAGAACAAACAACCTATGTCTAGGAGATGAATCATATAAAACTAAAAACTAATATATCAAAAAAAATCAATCATGACAGTGAAAACAAAATCATAGCACAGGTTTACAATTCTGAACAGCATAGACTAATTCAATATATCAAGAAAATCCTCCATTTCACCTCAAATTCAACTAGTACAAACAGCTGTGCTAATCTAGTTTCACAAGTATAAGAACTAACATGCCAAGAAAATGAAACCAAAAACAATTCAAACCTCAAGCAAATCATGACATCAAAAATAAAACCACAGCCCAAATTTACAATACTGAACAAGTGGGACTAAATCACATCACCCAACCAACAAAACCCATGAAATTTTTTAAGTTTCAACAGATCAATAAAATCCTCCATTTCACCTCAAATTTGATATAGTTTCACAAGTTTTAAGAACTAACAAGCCGAGAAAAACAAAATCAAACCTCAAACAAATCATGATAGCCCAAATTGACAATTTTGAACAGTAAGGACTAAATCAAATCATCCAACCAACAAAACCCCTGAACAATTTCAATTTCCAACCGATCAAAAATGTCATTTCCTAAAACCCTAGCACAACCTCCAGAACCAATTCCCAGCAATAGCTTGTCTCTGCTCAATCTCAATATCAGTAAACAAACTTAAAACTGGGACTAAATAAAATCACATCATCAAACCAACAAAAAACATGAAAATTTCAAGTTTCAACAAATCAATGAAATCCTCCATTTCACCTCAAATTCGATCTAGTTTCACAAATTTTACGAACTAACAAGCCGAGAAAAACAAAACCAAACCTAAAAAATAATCATGACAGCCCAAATTCACAATTTTGAACAACTGGGACAAAATCAAATCATCCAACCAACAAAACCCCTGACCAATTACAATTTCCAACAGATTTCATTTCCTAAAACCCTAGCACAACCTCCACAAAATCCTCCATTACACCTCAAATTCAATCTAGTTACACAAGCTAAGAACTAACAAGCCGAGAAAAAAAAAATGGAAACTCAAACAAATCGCAGCAGCCCAAATTCACAAGTTTGAACAACTGGGACTAAATCAAATCATCCAACCAACAAAACCCCTGAACAATTTGAATTTCCAACTGATCAAAAATGTCATTTCCTAGAATCTTAGCACAACCTCCACAACCAGTTCCCAGCAATAGCTTGTCTCTGCTCAATCTCACAATCAGTAAACAAACTTAAAACTGGGACTAAATAAATCACATCAACGAACCAACAAATCTATAAAATCCTCCATTTCACTTCAAATTTGATCTAGTTTCACAAATTTTACGAACTAACAAGCCAAGAAAAACAAAATCAAACCTCAAACAAATCATGGCAGCCCAAATTCACAATTTTGAACAACTGGGACAAAATCAAATCATCCAACTAACAAAACCCATGAACAATTTCAACTTCCAACCGATCAAAAATGTCATTTCCTATAACCCTAGCAAATCATGACATCAAAAATAAAACCACAGCCCAAATTTACAATACTGAACAACTGGGACTAAATCACATCACCCAACCAGCAAAAGACATGAAAAATTTCAAGTTTCAACAGAGCAATAAAACCTCCATTTCACCTCAAATTCAATCCAGTTTCACAAGTTTTAAGAACTAACAGCCCAAAATCAAACCTCAAACAAATCATGACAGCCCAAATTCACAATTTTGAACAACTGGGACAAAATCAAATCACCCAATCAACAAAACCACTGACCAATTCAAATTTCCAACCGATCAAAAATGTCATTTCCTAAAACCCTAACACAACAATAGCTTGTCTCTGCTCAATCTCACGATCAGATTAGGAAAAAAATTTAAAAAAAAAAAAATGCGTCAAATCAAAAAGGGTCGCCGAAATTACCGTCTTTGAGGGGCGTGAGGCACTCGTAGGAGATTTCGAACTGAAAAGGGTTGAGGAACGCGGCGGGATTGTCCAAAACGGCGACGTTTGTGAGGTTGACGGCGCTCATTTTCTGCAACAACGGCTCTTCTTTTGGCGGATCGAGATTGGTTGCGAATTGGGTTTCGAGTTCATGGAAGAGAGAACCAAAAAAAAAAGCCCTAATTCACTGTCTCTCTGATACTGTGAAGATGTGGCGGTGGATTTGAATTGAAGACGATGACTGGGAACCGGGAAACGGAGGTGGCGACGGAGATGAAGGGTTTGGAGATTTGGGGGGTTTTGACCGGAGAGAGGGGAGGGGTTACCGGGAATAGCCGGTGGTGGGTTTGGGTCTGTGGAGGGAAAGGAGATTGTGAATTTTGTGATTTGGCGGCAGATTTTAACTTACCAAAATAAAAGGGTTATATGTACTTTTGAACTAAATTTATGCGTGAAATTAAATTTAGTATCTAATTTTTAATTTTATCAGAGTTGGTACTTACATTTTTATTTTTTACCAAATCTAGTACCTACCGTTAAATTTCACTAACGGAACCGTTAATTTTTTTAATTTCCACGTCAGCAATTTAATGGTTCCGTTAGTGAGATTTGACGGTATGTACTAGATTTGGTAGAATATTAAAATATGAGTACCAACTTTGGTAAAATAAAAGATTAGGTACTATATTTGGTTTCGCTCATAAGTTTGGGTACCAAAAGTACATATAATCCAAAATAAAATGGGAAATTGTTTACTTTTGGTCTCAAGTTTTTTTTTTTTTTTTTTTTTTAAACCCAAGGGTTCCAAAGGGGGTCCCGATTTTTGGGGGCGGCCCCTTCATGCACTTGACCTAAAATCAAACCCTATATCAACCAAAAATCAACAAACTCGCGCTCGAGTTTGTTGATTTTGGGTTTGATTTTAGGTCATGCGCATGGCACATGATCAAAAAATGAAATATTCTGTTAAAAATGTAATATTTTGTGACAGATAGACCCTTCCGTCAAAAAATGATATAGTACAGGGTAGTCAAAAGTTTTAAAAAAAATAGGGTATACATGTGCAAAACGTGTAAAGTACATGATGGTCATGTGTAATTATCCTTTTTTTATGTGTTTTATTAGTTTTCGGTTTTATTTGGATTATGTTTTGTTTGGTTATTTGGTTTATTTTGGTATTGGATCCGTTTTTCGGCATTATGGTTGATTAGTGATTTCTGGAGAAAAATGTATCTCGTGTCTTGTATGTCTACGGTGGTAAGGTTTCAGTCTTGCCCAGTAACTGACTTTGGTTACTTAGATAGGGATAGTTTGTTTTTCACATCTTTGTATCTGTGAGCGACGTTTTTCAATAGTTAATGCAATTCTCTTATTGGATTCAAAAAATAAAATAAAAAACTCTACAAGCCTAATAACAAAAGATAAAAGACTAATAGGGATAGGTTTTTTCACGCTCCTTGTATATTTGTCCCTCGTGAATACGAGTTTATTTTCTAAAAAATAATTCATAATTATACGCTAGCCATCTAAAGAAAAGTACGAAGAAATTTAAACATAACTTTATGCTCAAATGTACGATTTAAGTGAATTTTATCGTAATTGTCTAAAGAAATGTACTTATGGATTATGTTTCATAACTATGATTGTAATACTAAATATTGTATTTTGACAACGTTCATGATCTTAAATGATAATCGACAATATTTACCAAACTTGTTTTAAAATGTTTTTCAAAAAAAAATCTTCATGTTATGAATAAAATAAATTAGTTAAATTACTTGTTTTGTTCATTACCAAATGCATAATTTGAATTATTCTACAATGATAATTTGGGCTTACCAAATATTCCTCAAAGTTGCTAATTTTAAAAGCTTTTAATTTGTGCTCCATGCAATGCTTTGAGACACCTAAGATTTATATTATTCCCATATATTAATTTTATACAAGGTTAAAATGTATATCAGTTGACTGATATAAAGTTATATCAGTTGCAACTTAACAAAGCCAATAAGACGATGACACCTCATTTAAAATCACTTATACCCACCCAAGTGAATTTGTGAGAGCAGAGCGACCAGTCCGGATCCATAATTTTAAATGAAGTGTCATCGTCTTATTAGTTTAACTTATGTAATTTTATATCAGTCAGTTGATATACATTATACCCTTTTATACATAATTCTTCTTTATTTTTAATAATGACTCATTTCATGTCTTTCAAATAAGAAAAAATGAAAATGTTTTATTTCGGTTCTTCACGACTATTTGAATTGTTCTAAATTTGTATTAATTTGAGTTTTTGTTCTAATTTAGCCTTCGAAATATTCCGTTATAATTTAGTTCTCTAACTATGTTACTTTTTTTAACTAGTCTAATTCATAACGGTGTCATTAAATCAAATTAGACCGGTGCGATTTTTCTAAATTTTTTGTTGTTGACGTGACAACCATTTGCTGCTAAAATTAGCTTAAATATATATAAATGAAATTATTTTGAAACATAATTGTACAGTTGGGGGACCAAATTTGACAAAAATGACGGAAAATTCGATTTGTCGCAGTTGGAATGCGGATCAAGTCGGGTTTAGGTTTTACGATAATTTATGCATGTCATGTGGGTTGCCACCTGACTATAAATATTTTTGCACATTGAGCTCGACCTAAAAGTTGATCCAATCTTTTCACGCGATGCAAATCCAAAAGGTTGTTAGTTAACATTTTTTCGGTTTAAACCACGAGGTTTCATAGCGGACTCACACTTCTGGCAGTTGACACTTTAAGCCGTTTGACCACACCCAGACTAATTATCATTAAAGGTTTGTTCACAAGTTAAGAATTTCACATATCCTCAAAGGTGTGTTGAGTGGGGATCGAAGCCGAGACCTCTTCCCACTCATACAGCCTATGTTAACCAACTGCGTCACTTCTATTGGGTAAAAGTTGTTAGTTAACTTTCGGTGTGTTGAATGGGGATCAAGTAGTTTGGTCTGGTCCGAACTAATGAGTTTCAAATTTGTTGCGCACCATATGGTTTTTAAGTAATTACTAATGTTAAACAAAATTAAAATGTAACTCTATCCATTGATAATTAATTTCATTAATTAGAGATGAGTTGTACATGTTTTTTCATATTTATTTATGATAATTACACTTTACTATCATGTTACTACCATGTCGTTGCACATTACTATCTTGAACTATTTTTTTTTTCTTTTAATTTGTTAAATGCTCCGTCAATTAAATCTTAAAAAGACTTAAATACCTTCCATTTTTTCACGTTTTTACCCTGTTAGATACACATTTTGCACGTTATTGTCCTAAACTTTTTTTATATAGTCAAAATCCGTTAAAGTTGACTGACATAATGAAAATTTTGAAAGTTTAAGAAAGTAACGGGCAACGGAAAAAAAATAGAATGTGCAAAATGTGTATCTAAAAGGATAGTAATGTGTAATTATCCATATTTATATATATCTTTTGCTTGCATTAATAATTTCAAATATTTGTAAAAATAAAATGACGAGCAGACACCAAACCGAAACAATAAACTAATATAAGATGAATTAGTAAAAAGTTTATATTTCAAAAATTTAGTGTCATCTAAAGTTTGGTAAGTATCGCGTACAAAGTAACCCTTATACATTAGATTTGGAATTCTCTCCGATTTCTATCAACGCCTACGAATGTAGGTGTATACTGTAGACACAATGTTACATGTGTAGTCTCACCATATTTAATTTTAGCTAACTCATAGGGAAACTTTAGTGCCCTGATCCAACTTCCCCGTCCTCCATTCTCGCAGTATCATTGTCCCCCATTGTAATCGTTGTTGTTGCTGCGGCTCCATTAGATTTAGATTCTCGATGTATAAATCGAGAATTTACCATAAAACTTTAAAATTGTCTAACTGGTAGCTACTACTCATTACATAACTTATGGGATCCTCTATTTTCATGCACTTTGTCAATTATATTTACAAATGTGTGTATCTTTTGACGATGGAACATGGAGTGGGTAAGGCAAATAAATTCTTCCCTATTTGTATTAGTTTCCTATCCAAATGGAGAGTCAAAATGTGAAGTTGTAATGGCACTATTAATGACCAAGATTGTCTATCTAAACTATTCTACCAATTTTGCAATGACACTATTGAAGGAGGTTCCAGAAGTTTCATGACTTGTTAGAAATGTATAATTCTCTAGTCTATGTAAACTTCTATTTAGAATTTGTTTGAGAGGTCTGCATATATTTATTTGAGTAACTGATACAAAGTTATATCAGTTGCAACTTAATAAAGTCAATAAAGTGATGACATCTCATTTAAAACCACTTATATCCACCCAAGTGAATTTGTGGGAGCGGAGCGACCCATCCGGATCCATAATTTTAAATGAGTTGTCACCACCTTATTGGTTTAACTGATATAAATTTATATTAGTCAACTGATATATATTATACCCTATTTATTTTGTGCTATGCTTGAGGTTTGATCACATGAGCAACCAATCTTTTGCACCCCACTCAAGGTGTTGTGAAAAATCTCGATCAATTTTATCATTTTGCTCTGGTTAATGACTAAAGTAAATGCAAACCATATCGGATCTTCAGTTACTTTATTTTTACCTAAATTTGTTTGACTATGATAAACGGTGAATAACACGGCATAAATGACTCATACATGGGTTGACCTCATATTTAGACATACATGTTTTTTATTTTATGCAGTAAAACAATTTAGTTTATAGGTCGACATGTAGTTGGTAAACCTATATGGGTTAGGGTGACAACATATAACCCATGTTTCGTTCAGATATTCAAAGTACATAATCACGCCCGTCCAAATTTACTCACGAGTTTCTCGAGTCTCGGCCGCAAACTTGAGACATGCGCGTGGCAACGCAACGTTAACGCAGATCTAGTTATGCTTCCAAGCCACAACCTCGTATTTGAAAATAAGTTTCGGTCAAAAATCACAAAAAGCAAAAAAGCGTTTTTTTAGAAAGAAAGTATATAGGAGAAATATATAGGCCTAACATGTAAAATTCGTAGGTGTAAGCTTGATAATCGCAGAGGGATTTCGAGGATAGCCCGAGGGATACTCTTCATTATCGTAGGACGAGGACGACGCGTCACTTATATGTCACATGTCGTTTTACAATTTGTCATTTTGACATGTGCTTTTTTGGGCACCATTTTTGAATTGTAATTCAATGCATTTAATATGATACGAAACTCTCAACACAACAAGAATAGAAATCACCACCCTGAAGTTTGACATTCTTTTCACATCGATAAACGTATGTAAATCCACTAACATTTATTTAGAGGTGGCAAAATGTAGGGTCGTGTCGGGCAGTGTCAGAACAACCCTAGCTCTAACCCAACCCTATAGTGCCTTAGGTTGGGCGGGTTAGGGTCAAATTTAGAACTTTAGCCATAAAACACTATGATTTTGCTGGTATACACGACCCGAAACTCTCACATGAGTACCCGATCCTAACCCGACACATTTTTTTTTTTGCGGGTTGAAAAAACCAAACCCAAACCCTACTAATTGTAGGGTTGGATTGCAAGTAACCACATATACAAGTCCATTTTGCTAGCTCTACAATTACCAGTACTTTTTTTGGGTGTAAATCACCGATTTAATCTGGTTCAAAGCTTAACTCCCCACCCTCCCCATAAGTGTGTTTAGTGGAGATCGAACCCGATAACTCTTCCCACAATCTCAACTTGCGTTTGACCAATAGTTTTTTTTTTCTTCCGAAAAGTAGAAGAAAGTTTCCAAAAAACCCACTGGGAGTGGCGCAGTTGGTTAACACAGGCTGCGTGGGTGAGAAAAAGTATTGGTTTCGATCCCCACTCAACACACATTTGGAGAGATGTGAAATCTTTAACTTGTGAGCAAACCTCGAATAAATGGTTCAAAGGTGCCAACCGCCAAAAGTGCAAACCCGTTCTAGAAACCCCATGGTTTAGACCGAAAAAAAGTTTCCAAAAAAAGAAAGAAAAGAATATTCTTTTTATTTTTCATTTTTATATTTCTTGCTGTAAATATGGAGCAAGACCAAGCCTCAACCACACCAATATTACAAATACTCCAAAAAAAAGCACTGAAAAGCTCTCACACCCAAACCCTAACTCTCTCTCTCTCTCATCGAAGCCCTAACTATGGCTTCTTCGCGCAGAGCCTTATCGTCTCTTCTCCGATCATCTCTCCGCCGATCGCTTCCCCGATCTCCGGCCTCCAACCCTAACCGCGCCCGCAACCCCATCGCCTCCGCCCACCGCCCCTCCCCCGCCGGCTACCTCCTCTCACGCGCCGCTGAGTTCTCCTCCTCCGCCGCGGCTTCCTCAGCCACTCCGGCCCCGCCGAAGGAGGTGAAGGGAAAGATCACTGACGAGTTCACCGGAAAAGGCGCGATCGGTGAGGTGTGCCAGGTCATCGGTGCCGTCGTCGATGTGCGGTTCGACGAGGGCTTGCCGCCGATCCTGACGGCTCTGGAGGTCCAGGGATTCTCGATCCGGCTGGTGCTGGAGGTGGCGCAGCATTTGGGGGG
>JAYMTK010003524.1:0-12189 GCA_036897405.1 Pelargonium myrrhifolium | reverse complement strand
GACATCCATTTGAGTCGTGGTCTGATTCATATTGATATTCTTGAAATGAAATTTATATTGAGCTTCTTGATCCATTTTTTGTTGAACCAGATCATTGATTTATAGTCGTCTAACGTGGAACAAAAATTACAAAAATTTATTTTGATTATTTGTTTTTTATTATAATAATTAATAAATAGGCAAAAATATATAGGAAGTGAGAGAAGCAAGATAGTTACGTGGAGTAGAGAAGAAAAGAAAAGGAAAATATTTTGATTTTGATTTTTCTAATTTAATAAGTAATTAAGAGGGTTATTTTTGTCACTCTAAGTTAAAAGGTGTGGAAAAGTAATATAAGGTGTGTAAATAGCACCTCCCATTTTATATAGACATATTAGAGAAAAAACCATATGTAAACACATGACTTAAATTAGATAGTGACCTAAAATAATCATCTTCATGTTTCAAGGATTTTCCAATTTTTCTTTTCTTAATATCTAATCATATAAAAAGCATTTTTTAGTTGTCTAAGTTCTCTTTGCTGCTAAAGTTAAATATTTATAATATTGATTAGTACCAAGTTATTTCATATTATTTGGTGTTGTTTGTGACTTTGTATTTATAGTCGATATTCTTTTACTTTTATCGTTGTCACTCCATTTTTATCGTTTAATAGTGTGATTTCATATCGTATGAGTAAGGGACATCGAATATAATTTTTTTCTTTATGTTTGAAGAAGTGTTATCTCGATCAAACATCCAATCATCTAAAATATGTGCATAACAAACTCTCATGTCTTTCGAAAAAGAAAAAAACATTGAAGAAAATCTCACAAAAAATATCTAATATCATCATTGTTTCTTTATATTTGATCTCCACTTTAAGAAAATTAATAGAATAAGTTAAAAATCTTAACTCTAAAAAAATTTTGTTCTACTTCTATAACTTAAGTCTTCAAAAAATTGACTCTTTTTATGGTTTAAATAGTAAAAACTAGTAACAAGTATTTTGAATTGAGAACAATTGAATCATGTTTGTTAATTAAACACAAATAAGAATGTTACCAAACTATTCCATTTGAATGGAACAAGAACCATGCAAGAAAAAGCTTTGATAATCTGTTAACATGTGGGCCTTGTAGATCAATGGGCTTGGGAATTAGATGGCCCAATGGGCCTATAAATCTTTAAACTACCCATTACTAGACTATTTTCTAGTCAAAAATAAAAAGTCCAGAGTACAGAAACATAGGGTTCTATGGTGTAGTGGTTAGCACTCTGGACTTTGAATCCAGCGACCTGGGTTCGACTCCCGGTAGGACCTATTTTTATTTTCATTCTTTCTCCCTACTAAAATCAATTTTACCATCCAATTTTTTTAATAGACAAAGGACTCTCTTATGGCGCAGTTGTTTAAGTCCAACTGTGTAAATGGGGGAGGTTTTAGGATCGATCCCCATTGCACCCACTCTTTGTGGTGAGAGTGTAAGAGATCACTTTAGTGCGGTAATTAATGTACCAAAAGCCTTAAGCTGCTAGAGGGCAGAGACGAGGTCTCTTCGTCTCTTCTTTGAACACTAAAGTCAACTTAAAAATCAATGAGATAAATTACAGAATGGATGGAAACGTTCTATTTTTATGTTCGAATAGTCTCACACATAACGTCTGAACATTCTCTTCCATGTCTCTCATTATAGTCAACCTCTGAAGACAAATTTATCCCCACACAGCCTAAAAACAAGGAGCGATCCACTTCGCACAACAAACCCTATTTACAAGGAACACCAACAATCCTAACTATAAGCATGCATGCATGCAACAAACCCTCCCAAAAAAACAACCTACGTAAAACAAAAAAAACATCATGCCACTTCTCACCTTCCTCCTCCTTCTCCTCCTCCTCGTCTCTCCGGCCGCCGCCAACGAGAACCCCCACGTGGCGGCCGCCACAACCGTGGAAGATATCTGCCGCATCACACAAAGCCCTCTACTGTGCACGAGCACCGTCGGCGACCTGGGCCCCACCACGGCCAAGGCGGTTCTACAGAAGGAAATGGAAGTTTCTCTGGCCGAGATCGACAAAGCCAAGAAAGAATCGGAGGCTCTCTGGGCCAAAGACAGAGGAGACCCCAAAAGCGACGCCGCTTTTCAGATATGCGCGGCGCAGTTCGAGAAAGCCGAGGTCGGAGTCAAAGAAGCGACCAACTTGCTGGCCCACAAGAACTACGACAAGCTCGAGAACCACCTTGCGAGCTCCATTGAGAATTTCATGGCTTGTAATGATGGGTTCGAGGACAATGGTTTGGAGCCGATGTTGCAGGAGATTACGCATAACCTCGAGAAGCTCATCGGGAACTGCCAGTCGCTTGTTAGGGCTTTGTCTGGTTAATTCATTAGTTGTTTCATTGCTTTATTTATTGATTATTGTTATGTTATCTTTGTTTTTTATGAACTGCTGTCAAAATAATTCTGTCACAGTTCAATCACAAAATGAATTTTGTGACCGAATTTTAGAGCGATTTTTCTTGTAGTGATAATGAAATTGAAAATGTTTTTGTTTTTTGTTTTGAATGTAATTGTTTCTTTCTTGATGATAGGTACATAATTATGTACATAAATATGTTGATTAAAATATTAGCTTTTGAATTTTAAGACTTGTTTTACATTTGTGTATTTGAATTAAGATTTCCATTCATGAAAGTTTTCATAATAAATTAAGAAATATATTTCGGAAACAAATATATTACACGCATAGCAATGAACAAAATCAAAATGTTAAGTTCATAGTCAATATTAGTTACACACTCTAGTCATGCCCTCATCTTTATCTTGTCTTACAACGACACGATACTCTCATATTTCTAAAAAGGGACCGTTGTTTAGAAGTGAGTCGAAGCCCTGAATTTTAGGCATCTGACTGCACCAAAAGTGGTCTCTTGTGGGAATCGATCCTAAGATCTCTCCACTTACGCAGTTGAATTTACCAACTGCGTATCTAAACCCCCAATAAATGGCTTGCCCCACAAGAGTATCCTTTTACACTCAAAATTGTTACCAAACACAAGATTTTCATAAAATAGAACTTCCTCGATAGAACTTTCATCAACAGTTTCAAACACAGTAAAATTTGAACTCACAATCTCTAACAGTAGATCATACATGACATTAAAGCACTCTAATAGCAAAAATTGAAGTCATTGTATGAAAAATATAGGAACTTTACTAGAATAATGGCAAACTACATTGCATTACCATACCATACACATGCCCTTAGTATACAAGATAGTAAAATACTACTTTCCTTTAATCATCTTCTTCTTCACTAAAATTGATACACATTTAAATTCTTTCTACTAACATCACCTAAAATAGTAAATGGCGACCCTTCTTTGAGCCCACCACCAATCTTTCCATCTTTGTCCTTCACAAATTCCATTGGGCTCAAATATGGGCCGAAAAGTACCCAAGCAGGCCCACTAGAGGCGCGTTAATGTAAGTAGTGGGCTCGGACTCTTGAAAGAAGGGCCTCGAGTCAGGAAAGGCATCGGAGCTATTCGGCCCACCCACAACCGCCCCGACATGGACATTCGGGTTCGGGTTCGGACTCATAAAGTATCTGGAGCCTTCCTTGCACCCTATGTGGGCCGGGTGGACCGCCACCGACGGCAGCGAGCTTCCCCGGTGGTGGATCCTCTGCGGGTAGCGTGCACCGTAGCCTACCATGTACGACATGCTCAGCGGATTGTCTCCGAGAATATAGTCCACCTGTCACACAAACACAATATTGCACATTATCCACATATGCTTTTAATAATTGCATTAGCTTTGTTAATTTGGATCATATATTGTGAGTAGACAAAGAGAATGAAATTGTAAATTTTAAAATATGTGGAGTAAAAAATAGGGTTAATTACTGTTTACTATTTACAGTGCAAAGTTAACTATTCATTAATCTAATCTTTCAAAATTTTAACAAAATAGCAGTCCGTCTGATTACCGTCAGTTAAAGGATGAAAATACAAAAATACCCCTGATATTTTATAAGTGTAGACTATAGGGCAGTGAATATGTTAAAAGTACGAAGTACAAGGTAGTGAAATGCTAGAAGTGCAAAGAGCAAGATAGTGAAATGTTAGGGGCATTTTCGTCTTTTCTACTTTCAACTGACGGCAGTTAGACAGAAAATCATTTTGTTAAGGTTTAAAAAGTTCGGATAGTGAATAGTTAATTTTATACTTTAAGATAGTGAAATGCAAATATGTAATTAACCCTAAAAAATACCAACATAAATTTAAGAGGCTTTCGTTTACAAGTGGGTTTAATGTTGGAGAACCCAACATGTTTAGAACCATGTTGTATTCGTGTCAGGGTTTTCATACACGCAAACATGACTCATTAGACGTGTTGCGACAAACACGACACACAATTGAGTAAAACTGTAAACTAATCATAACATCATGTCAAATATGTGATCCTATCGTGCAGAATGTGTTGAGTCGTGTTCATGTTAATCGTTTTGTGTCGTGTCAATACGATGCATATTAACATAATATTAAATTACATGGATGCCCCTATTGTGATGTGAACAATCAATTAGTTAATCAAGATGTGGAGTGTGGACCATTGTCTATAGAGAAGACAAACATTCACGCATATGGAACCTACATGAGCGGAGATGTGGATTGAAGAGTGGGCACCACTGGATATAGATAGATACTATAAATGAAGAAAAAAAAAAAAAAAATACCTGTCGCTTGGCGAGACGTTTGAGGAGGGCAGGGGAGGCAGAGGCCTGTCCACATGGCACCATCTTATTGGCGTGGCTCATATAATTAGAGTAAGCCAGAAGTAGAAAAGATAGTGATGTTACATGCTGCATGTTGCTCCCTCCAGCCTTGAAGATCAACCCACCTTCATTTCCCATCCAAATTTTAGATAATTAAACAAAACTCTAAACCTAAATTAAAGTAGTAATTGGAAATAACAATTGGGGTTCCATATAAGGTTCTTTCGAGTTCATGTTGGAAAGACTATTCGGATCTCATCCACAACTTAAACTTGTGTCTTGTCACGGATCATGACTCAAATTATGTTTTTTTAGAATGAGTGAATAAGGGTTGTGATGGGGTGTACCTGGAGAATATTGAACTTGAGGATGAGAAATGCCAGGCAATAAAGAGCAGATGAAGCCATCTGCATTGTTCTTGAATGACTTGAAATAGTTTGCTCTTCCCATCAACACTTCCTGTGTTAAATTCCAATCAACAAAAAATCACTACTTTGTCTCTTGTACATATATACTATTCAATTCAATCTAACATAGCGGCAAGTATTTAAAATCACTACAAGAACCCCATTATTCATGCATGTGAACATTGAAAAACACTAGACATTAAATGCAACAAGCAGCACTGGCTGATACTCAAAAGTGAAAGGCCCTAAACAGAGGAAGTTCACAATCTCTTTTCAAGAAAAGTAGTGCTGTAAAGAAATAATGGCTGGCTATTTTGTTATGGCTATGGGGCTATGGCTATCGCTGTGGGGATGGGGAGAGCCATATTGGCTCAGCCTTTCAGCACATGCATGTAGCAGAAACTCACTGATGATAGGGAGAAAAAAAAAGGGACCCACCATGTTAGATCTAGGTAAAATGGATGATGATGATGATGCACAGTGACTTTTACATGAATAGAGCAAGCAAATTCACATTGATTGAATTTGAAACCAGACAAGACATGAAGACCACACCAAAAATTCACTACCCAGCTATTGTTTTTCCCAGAATATCCCCAAATTTATTGGCAATTCTTTTGACTTTTGAACATCCATATGGGCTGTCCAGATTGGATTGTGAGTGACCCACATGAAAATGAAAGCCAAATTCCTTGCCACTAACCCATCATGTGCAATCATCAGATGCACAACCTTTTCCCAATTATTTTTTAACATATTCCATTTGATCTCTAATCTCAGCAGGGTCCTCCAAACAGAAACACTCCATGATCTTGATGAGTTGAGCTAAATTCTAAATACTCTCTACTTTACATTAGCAAACAACACTCTTAACACAAACAATTTGACTATCAAGTCCCTGTAATATTAACAAGAAATCAACATTTTAAAGCTAACAATTCAGATCTCATTACTCTACATAAGCAAACAACAATTGAAAAATATGAATTTCCAATTTTAAGTGTAAAATTAGTGAATTTGTACGAGTTTACCCGACTCAAAACAACTTAAAATTGATCAGTTCTGTTTCATGCTACAAGAATCCAAGAAGTTAGTATAGGATATCAGATGCCAGAGGACAAGTTACAGCTCTAAAAACACAGATATAATAATATACACTCACTTGTTAAACAATTACAATTGGTGCACAGAGAATTGCAATTGGGTCCAACACAATGATAGTGGAGCCCAGCTAAGAAAACCATTCTAGTTTTATCCTCAAGCACGTGATATGCAATCACTTTCTAGCATAAAAAACCCAGAAAAAATGAGCTCCCTCATACCCAACAAAAAACACAGGACAAAGGATATTATATTTTACAAGAAAAAAACACTGCACAAGGACAAGGATTTGATAAGTACAGTACCTACAGTAACACAAAAATAGATATCATTATAAATCTCTCCACCATTTTTCTATATCAACAGCTAATTTTTCAAATTCTATATTAAATTAGTTCATAGAAAATGGAGTTTTCTCTATTTTCCATACCTTGGAAATGAGAACGTTGATCCCAGCATGCTTGTTGTCCCAACCAAACTCATTGATGCTATCTCCAGCATGCAACACTATCTCGTTCCTCATTATGTACTCTCTGTATTGCCTCCTCCTTGACGCCTTGTGCAACCATGCCGCACCCCATAACAGCTCGTCCTGCAACATTTATTTAATTAATATTTAATTTCAATTAATCATTTCAACTTTATTTTCTTCTTCAATGCTCTCTCAACGATCAATTTTCTTGTTCCCTTTTTACCTCGTAACCATTAACGTCACAGTAGAAGGGACACACGGCTCGGTGCAGGCTGTTGCTGTACGCACCACGGTACTTGTTCGCGAACGCGAACACCTACAAAACCAACGGATCGTTTCACATAACGGTCAATTTCTTCCAGATACTTCCATGAAAATTCTAACAAATATGTAGAGATTTGTGATGATTTTTAACTTTAGTGCGTTAGTGCTTAGGGGCACTGGTACTGTGCGCTGAAAAGGTTGTACCAGAAAAGAACAAAAAAGAAATGGAGCGTGACAGCGACGCACCCTAACGGCTCGATTGAGAAGCAATCTAGAGTAGGCAGGGTCACGAGATCTGAACACGATGGACGCAGCGGCCAATGCAGCGGCGGTTTCGCCGGCCACGTCTGAGCCTGGATGCGACCGATCGATCTTGTACGCAGTGCGAAGCGTGTCCATGTCCTCAGGCCTCTCCCAGCAGTTGTGATCGGAGTACGGATCTCCGACCTGAACATACACCACTCCCGGCACCGCCGTCGCCTTCAGAAGGTAGTCCGTCCCCCACCGAACCGCCTTGACGGCGTTCCTCAGCTCCGGCCCCATCGTCCTCCCGAAATCTATCACGCTCCACGCCAGCAACGTCGTCGTGAACGCCATCGGAAACCCGAACTTGATGTTGTCGCCGGCGTCGTAGTAGCCTCCGCTCAAATCCACCTGTAACACATTTTCCACAGTTAATTTCACAGAATCAACGATCTGAGAAGCAATGTAGCGAAATTACGGTTTCGGTGAGTAGCTTACCCCGGCGGAGGAGCCGTCGCGGAGGGCGGAGTCGCGGCGCCAATGAACACGCTGATCCGGCGGGAGCTTACCGGAGCGTTGGCCTTCGAAGAAGATAATGCTCTTGCGCAGAGCATCGCGGTAGTCATGGCCGCCGCCGGAGGCCGTCCGGAGAGTGAGACTGAAAGTGAGGAACAAGAGAAAAATTGCGCGAGTCACCGGAAAAACCGCCGGAGGAGAGACGGTGGTGGTGTTTGGCGCCATTTTCTTGGAGAGTGTGGAGCTGAAGCAAAGCCATCGTGGCTCTTTATACCAAAAAGCGCCATTGGATTCTAGACTCCCATCCAATAGCCAACCGCCACGTGGAAGAATCAACTGGATCGAATCCGGATTTCTATGCGGTTTTGACC
This sequence comes from Pelargonium myrrhifolium, assembly GCA_036897405.1. NCBI lineage: Eukaryota > Viridiplantae > Streptophyta > Magnoliopsida > Geraniales > Geraniaceae > Pelargonium > Pelargonium myrrhifolium. Next base: position 4,050 of record JAYMTK010003524.1, on the reverse strand, counting down.
GAAAGACGGGTCGGGTCATTCTGATTCGGGAGGAGCAATAATGACAGACCTGTGTGCCCCGCCGCGTCACCGACGTATTGATGGAGAACACGTGGAGATCAGGGGGTGGATCAGCACCGTTGTGTAGGTTGACTATTTTGTTAGGTGGTTGGTTACTTTTAAGAACTTGGATGAGACTGTTGAGGGAAGATTTTTGAGTGGTCCTATGGGTATTGATGACACACTAGGAACCTCAATTTGGCAACATTTTTGCTAATAGAGTGCACCTTTTGGGGGTCTCAACATGAATCTATAGCAAACCAAAAAACATAAATAATGAAAAGGAGGGACATGCCAAATTGGGATTTATTGTGTGCATAACATGAATTAAGGCAAGCAAATTTGAAGTAGATGGTCCCAAAATTTGGTTAACAATGAGACTAGTGTGCCCTACACTTGACTACATATCTATAGCCTAAAGTTGTCTCAAAGTACTAAGAAAAAGGTGTGAGCACAAATAAACTAGAGCCTAAAATTATCATTAATGCAAATGAGAGTTTACTTGCACAAGTGACTGCAAAATGAGTGTCTGCTCTCGCGTCACTCTTAAAAAGATAAAATAAGTTGAAAGAGAATTAATACAAAATTATTCTATGTCTCTATTAAGACACTTATGAGATATTAATAGTAGAAACAACAATGTCAAATGTAAGAGTCTCGACAAGACTCCCATTATACTCTATTAGGAGGTATTTGGTTAGTTTTGGTCATAGTTCTCTATTCTATTCTAGTAAAGCCCAATTAACCTAGTCATATCACATGTCAGACGAGTGTGGTTGATTGAAAAGTAGTCAATTTATAGATCGACATTTGTGTTAAAGTGATGACTTTACTCCCACATCGAAACACATACAAAACAAATGGTTTAATGTATATCAGTTGCACTAATAAGGTGATAACACATTATTTAAAATCATGGATCCGGACGGGTCGCTCCGCTCCCACAAATTCAATTGGGTGGGTATAAGTGATTTTAAATGATGTGTCATCACCTAATTGGCTTTGTTAACTTGCAACTGATATAACTTTATATCAGTCAACTGATATATATTTTACCCATACTAAATATATACATATATATTAATATATTTTTGTGCTTTAAAGTAAACATTTTTTGCAAGATGATCTTTATTGCTCTCTCAATATAAAGTTATGCGAATAATTTAAGTCTTCTAGTAGTTACTATGACATTATGATCAGAAAAAACAAATTATTCACATTTATAGAATATAATTGAATACAATATTTAATTTTGTAATATAATTTTTATTTTGGTAGAAACAGATGAGAAAACAAGAAAAAGAGAAAGACTACTCAAAGCCTATCATTACGGGACTCGCCTCAAGCACGCCACGCCCCTCAAATAGTCTCTAACCAAATCACAGACCTCATTCGGGGCCGTAACATAAACAACCAAGCGAACCAAGAACAAATATCCCATATGCGCAAGCTTATCAGCCACCCGATTGGTCTCCCAGAAGCCATGAACAATCTCAACTTCCCAATCTTTACCCATGAGGTCCCGAATGTCAGATAGAAGCCCTTCAATGTTCAAGCTACCCGAAGCAGTACTTCCTACCAGCTTCGAGTCAACAACAATTTTCACCTTCTTCCAGTTTCTATCCCAAGCCAAACTAAGGCCCACTCGAAAATTTTCTATTTCTGTAACAAGGGCCGACCACAAACCAATAAACCGGAAAACCCAATTAGCCAGTGACCATTACTATCCCGAATTACCCCGCAAAACGCTGTCGGTCCCGAATTTCCTTTACTAGTTCCATCCGTATTCAAAAGAATCCAACCATCCGGAGGGGGCTGCCATCAAATTGGCACCTCAATTCTGTATGGTTAGAAGGGACTAGCATTATTCCAAGCTTCAAAAACCATCCCAACCTCTGCCAAAATCGATTTGCACATGTCAAAGGGCATGAAATAATTGGGTTAGAGCAGTTGACCACATTTCCATCTCCACACCATCCAAACGCCAGCCCCAAAAATTGCCCCCTACGGAATGCCTCCAACTATAACCTCTGCCTGAGCTAAATTTCACTTAACCCAATCACCAACCGCATGAGTAAAGAAATTAACAGACAGATTTGGCGGAACTAACTTTTTCCAAACATTTTGAACCAAACAAAAATCTCTTAGTAAGTGCATCGCATCCTCCTCTTGAGAGCTGCATTTGAAGGAAAGCGGTGAACCCACAATACCGCGTCAGAACCTTATAGCAGAGGCGTGCAACCGATTAAGTTTAACCTGCAAGAGTAAAAAATGTCATTTAAATTGGCCTCTAAACTTCAAAATTTTCCCCCAACTCTCAACCGAGTCTGTGGACGGCCTATTGATAAATTTATATGTAGATTTCACACTATAATTTCCTGATTTGTGAAGTCTCCAAATGACTTGATCACCTGTTACTTTCCTAGTCGGAATCGGAACCCCTAAAACCATATTCGCAAGATCGGGTGGGAGAGTGCTACATACAAGAGCCACATCCCAACCCCCAGTTGAGCAGAAAATTTACTGGCCTTTTTGTTCACTAGGGAGAACAAATGAAACCGATCATCTAGAACAGAATCACCGCACCAAACGTCCCAATAAAAAAAACAATTGTCCTCTCATCTCCAATCTTCCACCCAAGGCCAAATTCAAGGAGATTCGTCTATCGTGAAATTTCTTTCCAAACCCGAGAGGTGCCCGACTTACAAGCATGAGCCAAAATGGAACCATCAACCCCATATTTCTCGTGGAACAAACGGGTCGAAAGCGGATCGGGGGTCATCACCACCTCCCAGCAGACTTTATCAAGCATAGAAGTGTTCAAAAAATTCATTCGCCTGATCCCTAAACCCCTATCGACTTTCAAATTCGTAACCAAATCCCAAGATACCAGATGCAGTTCACGAGTGCTGTCTGACCAGCCCCAAACAAATCTCATGTTTAAAGCATCAATCTTCTCACATATAGAGCGAGGGAGCCGTTTCATTTGCATCGTATAGGAAGCAATCGATGAGGTCACCGACTTAATTAAAGTTGTGCGACCCGTTATAGATAAATGTTTAGATTTCCAACCGGCGAGACAAGCATTAACCTTATCCACCAAATAACTATACTGATTAGCTGTAGGTTTTTAGCAGATAAGTGGTACCCCGAGGTACTTTCCAAGGTTTCTAGTATACCCAATGCCCAACACTGAACTGATTCTTCTCTTCTGCAAATCCTGAATAAAATTTTATGCGGTGAACTTCGACTTATCGCATCTTAAATATTGACCCGACATGCTGCAGAACTCATCCAAAACATTTTTAATAACAATCGCCTAAGCATACTGGCCCAACCAAACATGATAAGATCATTAGCGAAAAATAGGTGCGTCAAAGCTGGAACAGACGAGGAAGGAGCATCCTCAAAGCTCTGCACCTCCCCCGGGTAAGTGATAAATTGTTTATTTTGGAATGTCCGCGGAGCGGGCTTACGTGCGAAGAGCACCATGATTAGAGATTTAGTTCATATTCATAATGTTCAAGTTTTAATTTTGTTTGAGCCTAAAATCAGTGGTGATAGGGCGAATAAGGTTATTCGGGGTCTCGGTTTCAATAATTGGTTTAAAGTAGATGCCATTGGAAAAGCAGGTGGAATTTGGTGCTTGTGGCATGATCTCGACTGGTATATTTCTGTTGTAGGACATTCAACCCAACTGGTTCATTTGGTATTCTCGAACTCTTTGGGTCATCAGTGGTTGCTCTCATGTGTATATGTCAGCCCTCAATGGGATACACGTAAAGCCCTTTGGGAGGCCCTAGCTACGATAGGTGAGCATGTCAATTTCCCATGGTTGATCGCTGGAGATATGTATGAGATCATGGGTTCCCATGAGAAAGTGCATGGCTAGGGAATTCAAGCGGAAAGAGTAAATTTATTTCGGGAATAGATCGAGGCAGGAAACTTAATTGATATGGGCTTTGTGGGAACACCCTTCACATGGTCTAATATGCTAGAGGGGGGCAATCG
>JAYMTK010003523.1:0-12189 GCA_036897405.1 Pelargonium myrrhifolium | reverse complement strand
CTAGAAGAAAATTAAACTAAACTTTCCTAAACACAATATATTTCCTAATTTCACTAACACCTTTCCTAATTCTACTAAACCTGGAATTGAATCTCCACATATCCCATGTTTCTTCTTGCATGCTAAGAGATGAACCTTAAGTACCGTCATTGTGAAAGTCGCTGCATGAGCCAATGTGTGTCTGTGCATATATGTATACATATATGTATATCTTTCTACGCCAGTTGCTCCCTCATTTTCAAATTTCAACAAGTTGGGTTAATTGACTCATGCCTCCTTTTTACTTTATAATGGGATCATAACTTCAAAAAATGCAAGGTTACTTTAATAGGTGGTCAAATCTTAGAGTCCTCCGTGCACTCATTATTGATGCCTCAGTCTGTATTCTTACTCATGTTTGCTGTTTTTTCTGGTCGGTTAAATTTATGTTTTCCAGGCTCTTCAACAATTGGTTTGTTTTTGTTTCTATTTTGTGGGTTCTCTTAATTGGAGAAAAGTTCATTTATTTTACGGAAGGATTTGAGAGTTTCACGTTTTCTTAATTACAGCAACAACTTCAGTCACTTATGGAGACCCTGAATGCAACGGAACCTCACTACATCAGATGCGTGAAGCCCAACAATGTCCTGAAACCAGCTATTTTTGAAAATTCCAACATCATTCAACAATTACGTTGTGGTGTGAGTATATTATACTTTGCTCATGCTCATATTCCTTCCAAATGCTTTTTTGTTTCTTTTTCGTCAAATTTTGGAACTTCATCATGTTGAACTTATTTTCTCCCTCGTGGTTAGGGTGTTCTTGAGGCAATTAGGATAAGTTGTGCTGGATATCCTACCAGACGTACCTTCTATGAGTTTCTCCTTCGCTTTGGTGTTCTTGCTCCAGACGTTCTGGATGGAAAGTACGCCCCATTCTTTCTAATGATTGCTTCAAGTTTTGTCGTGAAGATAGTCTTAACCTATGGTTTTTGCATTTCTTTTCAGCTATGATGACAAGGTTGCATGCAAAATCATTCTCGATAAAATGGGACTAAAAGGATACCAGGTAATTATATTTGCTTCGTTTGATTTATCTTCTCTGATTGTGTCCCTCGCTTTAATTGAAACTTTGGGCAAATGCTGATGGGGTGTAAAATTAAAGTCGGGCTTTCACTAGGGATGCTCATAATTGGGTTCGGACCGTTTTTTTTGGATCCAATCGGATGAGGCCAAACCAAAGGGGTCTGGTGATCTGGTCTTCAATCCGGTCATTTGCATAGTTCTTCGGTCTGGTCCGTACCGTATTACTTTTAATTTTTTCTTTTAGAAACTTTTTCAATGCCTTGGGGCCAATTTTCTTCATTATTTATCATTCATTTCTACATTATATATTTGTTTCCCCAAAAAATTCTATTTGCAAATGCATGTTTTCAGTTGTTCGGTCTGTTCGTTCCGGTTTGGTCCAATACCGAACTCTAACTGATTTGGCCTTTGGGCTGAAGTTTTTCCAAAATTCAGTCAAGTCCGGTCCTGGACCAATGCACTGTGCACACCCCTATCTTCAACCCTTGTAGATCTAAAGGTTACAAGTTCAAGTCTTGCCACCACCGGACCACCCTAATTGAAAAAATGTAAAAATTTCAAAGCAAGAAGAAGACTTGTGCATGGACCACGCGCAAAGCAATAACGATCTTGCACGTGAAGGGGCATGAGCATAAAATTAGTATTAAGTCTTCAACGATCAACTTGAGCTTTTAGTTGAGCTGGTCATATACGATTTATGGCAACGGTCAGAGTTTTGGGTTTGTGATCCCATAGTCGTACATATTATAGCTCATAATTGGTTTTCATGTTTGTCAGGTTGGCAAGACAAAAATCTTCTTGAGAGCTGGTCAGATGGCCGAGTTGGATGCCAGGAGAGCAGAGGTGCTTGGAAATGCAGCGAGAACCATCCAAAGACAAATTCGCACTTATATCGCTCGCAAGGAATTTGTCTTATTACGCGAGGCTGCTATTATGATGCAATCTTATTGGCGAGGTATGATTGTCTTTTTTCTATGTAAGTTTACCTTCCTGAATTTACTTTGGACTTTTGATATTATTTTTTTTCCCAAGAAATAAGGGCTCGAGTGCTTAACACTCTGTTTCAATGCATGTTGTTTTTGTAATTTAAAATACCGGCACAAGGATTTTGACTTGGTCACCGGGAATACTTTCTCGTATGTAGTATATATGGGCCTTATACAACATTAAACTATGCCCGCCTATACTTTTATTTATTCAACTCTCTAAAAGAGTATTTACAGTCAATTAATGAAAAAATTATAGGCAAAGCATTTTTGGTTTACAGTAAAAGGTAGGATCTTTGTCCGCATGTTCTAAGTAGAGATGACAATTCACGTTTTGGGTTGAAAATGCCTAAATCTGAACCTGGCTTTCAAGAGAGTGGTTCCGGGTTCGTAGTATAAAATATGTTGTTCGAGCACGGGTTACCCGACCAAACCTGCTTCCCTTTTCGGCCAAACCCAACCTGACCTGAAACTGAATCGGGTCCATGTTATGCAACCCAAACCCACAAAAATTGGGTCAGATTTCGGGTCAAAATTGGCAACTCTTGTTCAAAACAATCCATTTCGGTTGACTAACTGGTTTGTCCTATTGCACTCCTTTCCTTATGCAGGTAAAGTGGCGTGCAAACTATACGAGCAGTTGAGGCAACAAGCAGCGGCTCTGAAGATCCAGAAGAATTACCGACGATACATTGCCAGGAAATCATATCTAACAATAAAATCATCGGCAATCACATTGCAGACAGGACTTCGGGCAATGGTTGCTCGTAATGAATTTAGATATAGGAAGCAAACTAAAGCTGCCATAATGATTCAGGTATCGTCCACATTCGGTAACTTAGTCAGTATGACCTCTGTTCTGGACAGTGTCATTTTAAGGTTATTCACGCGAATCAAGAAATTATGTGAAATGACCCAACTAACCTTATTCCTCTCTTTTAAGGTTATTCCTCTCTTTTACTTGTGGAAAAAATGAACCAACAGTATTCTTTTTCTTTAAAAGGGGTATAATTGGAAAGTGTGATGCATTTTTACATCGGAATTGTAAATGATACTTATTTTGAAAAAAAATCATTTTCTAAAAACGACACTTGTTCAGAAACAGAGATAGTATATTTCATTTTATAGTAGTTGTAATAACTAATAAGAGTATCTAATGCTTAATATAACAATGTGGTTATGGAATTGTTTGCTGGTTCTTTGCAGGCTCACTGGCGTGGCCACCGAGCTTATTCATATTATAAGAGTCTTTTGAAAGCAATAATCATTACACAGTGTGCTTGGAGATGTAGAGTTGCTAGAAGAGAGCTCAGAGCCCTCAAAATGGTCCGATTTTATTGCTTAATTGTTTATAAGCTACACTTTTATTACACAACATATAGTGCTAAATTTTCTCTTAACTTTGACTAGGCTGCAAGAGAAACAGGAGCTCTTAAAGAAGCAAAAGATAAACTAGAAAAGCGTGTGGAGGAACTAACTTGGCGTTTGCAACTTGAAAAGCGACTAAGGGTAATGTATTTCTAATATACCTACCGTTCATATATATAGAGAGAATAGAGAATCTAAGCCAAGAGTTTTTTGGCTTAGGCGCTGAGCTAATTCACTGATAATATGACACCTCATTAAATTTCACTTATACCACCCTAGTGAATTTCTGCGCGCGGAGTATCCCTTTGCATCCAGGTCATTTGCATGAGGTGTTCTATTTTCATTGCTGGCTCGTTCATAGCCAAAAATCTCATCTTGGAATCTTCATACTATATGTGTGTGTGAATTTTAGGATTAATTTGGATGAGAATGAGCAACCAATTAGATTAAAACACCAAATTAAAATGACCCCGACCCAATGGGATGCTCCGCACTCACAAATTTACTGGGGTGGGTATAAGTGAAATTTAACGAGGCGTCATATCATTGGCTCGACTTAGCCTAAGCCAAAAATGTCGTGGCTAAGATTCTTTATTCTCTCTCTCTCTCTCTCTCTCTATATATATATATATATATTATATTATTTCAATGATTAGGCTGTAGTGTTTGATGCTACCAATGGGTCTGTTTATGACTTCTTTTTCACCTTGAAATGAAGACTGATCTTGAGGAGGCAAAAACCCAAGAGATGGCTAAGTTTAAGGATGTAGTGCATGCACTGCAAGTACAAGTAGATGAAACTAACGCCATGCTCATCAAAGAACGAGAGGCAGCTCGAAAAGCAATTGAAGAAGCACCTCCAGTCATTAAAGAAACTCCTGTTATAGTTCAAGATACCGAGAAAATCAATTCATTGACACTTGAAGTTGAAAGATTGAAGGTATGCAATGAAACTAATTTCTTCGCTAATTATTTTGGTTTTGCTATTAGGTATATCACTTATTAACCTTACCTTCCGAAATAGCAACAGTTTTGTCATTTCCGGTTGCTTGAGCATGCAACACTAACTTTCCTATCCGGTGCCGGTGATACTTCCTAAAATGGGAACTTCGATATATTCCGAAAAGAAATGTTAACATGATTGCACAAAAATGATTTGAAGTTTTAGTTGTATACAAGTGTCAGTGAGTGTAATAAGGATTATGAGTTGAAGTTACAAGCACTACCTGTAACACATGAAAATTTCTTTTACAGGCTGTGGCTTTATCAGAAGCTCAATCTGCAGAAGAGGCAAAGAAAGCTTCTGCTGTTTATCAGGCCAACAATGAGGAACTCACTAGGAGGCTGGAAGATGCAGAAAAGAAAGTTGATAAATTTCGAGATTTGACAGAGAGGTATGCAACAATATGCAAAATGAAATCGTTAGGAAGATATTTTTTTTAATTGTTTTTCAATATTGCATCAATGGGAGCAACTGGTGTCCTCGTCTTTGCATTGCTTCCATATGTCCACGACATTATCTTTTTCTCTCTTGTCTAGCCCATTTGATAATGTATAATTACCAATCGTTCTTAGTTCTTACTTTTTCATGATCACCGGTTTGTCCATATCCAACTTTGGGATAGGTGGCCATATAAGAGAAACCTACCGGTCCTATTAAGATGTGTTGGCTTGAGGGTTGAATATGAAACTGAAGTGTAATGACTATTGTTTCTGTTGAAGTGGGTAATAATATCCCACATCGGATAAATAAGAGATAAAGATGCTACATATAATGGTCCAAGTGAAACTCTACTAATAAAGTTGACTTTTTAGTAGTGGAAGCCCAAGCCATTACGTGTAGCCCAAACCGGGTAAAACAACCATATAGGAGAAACCAGCAATCGTGTTATGTCTCTCCTGATGGTTTACTCTAATCTTACAATTATTTTAGGCTTGAAGAGAAGCTTTCTAATTTGGAATCAGAGAATCAAGTACTCCGTCAACAAGCACTTTCCATCTCACCAACCGCTAAATCTTTATCTGCAAGACAAAAGTCAACAATCATTCAGGTACAAGTGACTTGAGTAATTTACTTGGATTACTTATTATCGTGCAAATGCTCACTCAATGCCTCTCTTAAAAATACAGAGGACTCCAGAGAATGGAAGTATTTTGAATGGAGAATCAAAGAAAGCACCGGTGAGTGAAATACGTTGCTTCCAGTACTTTTCAAATCTAGGAGATGATGTGACTGTAAATTTGACCCGCCATGTTCTGAATGTCTCAGGATTCAGCTCTTTCTGTACCTAGTTCTCCGGAACCTAAGACGGACGAGAAGCCGCTAAAATCTCTTAACGAGAAGCAGCAGGTAGAGTAAACTAGAAAGCCGTGTAGCAAATTGTTCATCAATGACCGGATATTAACAGTCGTTGCGCATTTGATGTTAGATATTGAAGTTAAACTTCTTTTCTTTTACTTCTATTTTATCCATGAACATCTTTTTCCTTGATGCAGGAGAACCAAGATCTGTTGATGAAGTGTATTTCTCAAGACCTAGGATTCTCCGGGGGCAAGCCTATTGCTGCGTGCCTAATATACAAATGCCTTATCCACTGGAGGTCTTTTGAAGTTGAAAGAACCAGTGTTTTTGACCGCATCATTCAAACAATTGGTTCAGCAATAGAGGTATGGCTAAGACTCTCTTCAAATAGGTATTGGTGTATAATTTACGGCATTGTAAAAAGAGAAGGCAAAAGACTTAATTTGGTCCCTGAATTTTTTTTAACCCAAAATAGTCTTGTGAACTTTTAAATATGGACCCCGTTTGGTTCTTGAACTTTTGATATAAGCTCTAATGGAAAAGACCGTTTTGGGTCCATATTTGAAAGTTCAGAGACTATTTTGGGTTAAGAAAAAGTTCAGGGACCGAATTGGGTCTTTTACCAAAAAAAGAAAAGAAGAAGAAACAGGCATATTGGGTTGTGTTGACTATTCACACGTTTTCCTCATTCAAGGCCCAGGATAACATTGACGTCTTATCCTATTGGTTATCTAATTCAACCACGTTGCTGTTGCTACTTCAACGCACATTAAAAGCAAGTGGAGCGGCAAGTTACACTCCACAACGACGACGGACAATGTCGACTTCTCTGTTTGGGAGGGTGTCTCAAGTAAGCGGAAATGTTTCTTCTATTTGTTACGTCCTTAAACATGCACCTAAGGCTTGCTGCAGTGTGATATAGTTGTCTCTCTATTGTAGGGACTTCGAGGTTCTCCACAAAGTGCCGGGTTCTCATTTCTTAATGGTAGGGTACTTGGTGGACTAGATGACTTACGACAAGTTGAAGCCAAATATCCAGCTTTGCTTTTTAAACAGCAACTCACGGCCTTCCTCGAGAAGATGTATGGAATTATCAGAGATAATATGAAAAAGGATATTTCCCCGTTGCTCGGGTCTTGTATCCAGGTAATTGCTATCCAAAGTTCCTCTTTGACACATTAAATTGCATTGTTGTACTGAGTTTAGTCTTTTCCCTAAAGATGGAAGTATACCTCATTTTTGTACATCCCAATGATCCCAAGACCGAGTTATAGAGATTTCCTTGTTGCCCTTTAAATGATATGCAAGTTAAGGAAAATGACTTGGTATCACAACTAAGGCAGTAGCTTAAGTTTGCAATTCAAGTTTCGGGTTGAAAAGACCTAATCCGATCTGCAAGAGGTGCGGGTTTTACATAAAAAAGTGCGTGTTGCCCGACCTGAATCATATCTTTCTGTGGCAGATCCAACCTGAAAACTAATCTGGTATATTTTGTGATCCAAACCCGCAAATGTACAGCTTTTATCATGGGTGGTCGCGGTATATGCAGCCCTTTTCACTTTATATTTTACCGATGTGGGATCACTTAACAGTTTCTAAGGTTAAATTTTATATATTCGTTGATACATTAACATTTGACCCGAGTTTGCTTGTATATTGTATTACATTTCATTCAGTGTGTGGGGTCTCTCGGTTTTATTTTTGTACAGTCAAGTTTATCGTCTGTTTCACATTCATATCTGATCCGTTATGATGCAGGCACCGAGGGCAGCTCGAGCTGGCTTGGTAAAAGGACGAGCTCAAGCTAATACTGTAGCTCAACAGGCCTTAATCGGTCATTGGCAGAGCATTGCGAAAGTCCTCGATAATTATTTAAAGACAATGAGAGCCAACTTTGTAAGAACACAGTCCATACTTAATCGGGCAGGAAATTATTTTTCCCATTTTTAACCTTACTCTCCACATTGCGATCATACAGGTTCCATCGTTCCTGATATCCAAGGTGTTCACTCAGATATTTTCATTTATCAACGTTCAGTTGTTCAACAGGTAAATGTTAACAATGCATCAATTTATTAAAAACCGAATTGCTTAGATCATGGATAGAAGACACAATCTGGTCCTTGAATTTTCTCATATGGACCTAATTTAGTCCCCGAAACTTTTTTAACCTAAAATAGTCCTTGAACTTTCAAATATTAACCCAAATTGGTCATTTCCATTAATTTCTCCGTTGAGTGATCTAACGTGGAATTTCAAATATATCAAATAATTATTTTGTTGACGTGACGGTTCGGTTGCATTAATCAACTCACGTGACCAGCACATGATTTCAATTACGTCATCAACATAATTGAAAAATAATAATAATTTAATATATTTTAAATTCCACGTCGGACCACTTGACAAGGAAAGTAACATCAAGGACCATTTTGGGTCAATATCTAAAAATTCAGGTACTAAATTGGATATTTTACCTAGATTATATAACCGAGTATCACATCTAAATGTTGTTATTATATCTATAGCTTGCTTCTGCGACGTGAGTGTTGCTCGTTCAGCAACGGGGAGTTCTTAAAGGCGGGATTGGCCGAGTTGGAACAATGGTGCCATGATGCGACCGAAGAGGTGATGCTAAACAGCAATTAATCTTATAATCTATCTTCTTAATCGTCTTTTAGAAAACCGAGTTTGATATTTTTGCTTTTTACACAGTTTGCTGGATCAGCTTGGGATGAATTGAGGCATATTAGACAAGCAGTTGGCTTCCTGGTTTGTTTCTTATCTGGTCGTTTTTATAGTTTATACTAGATTTGGCAATTCGGGTTTCGGGCTGGGTCACAACATGGAAGAGGTGTCGGTTTTGGGTCACAGGTTTTACATAGAAAATGTGCGGGTTGCCTGATCCGATCCACATCTTTTCCATGTCAAACCCAAGCCAAATATCAACTGGGTATATTTATGTGACCCGAACCCGACTAACAAGAGATTTTATAGAAAATGTGCTGGTTGAGTATTCGTTGCTCGATCTGATCTGCATCATTTCCTTGTCAAACCCGACCTAAAAACTAATTGGGTTTATATTAATGCGTCCCAAACCCGTAACCATGCTGGTCGGATTTGCAGTGCCTGGGATTCGGGTCCAAATTGTCAGCTCTAGTTTATACTCTTATACTATGTTGTCCCGACATTCGCTCATTGAGCTTAATGTTTTTGCCAAATCAGGTTATCCATCAGAAACCTAAAAAGACGTTGAAAGAAATAACAACCGACCTTTGTCCAGTGAGTAACCTTCCCAGCCACCTCTCTCTCTCTCTCTCTCTCTCTCTCTCTTATGATCCTTTTGTATTGCTACTCTCAGGTGCTTAGTGTTCAGCAATTATACAGAATCAGCACAATGTACTGGGACGACAAGTACGGTACACACAGCGTATCAACTGATGTAAGTCATAAAACACCTTGTCATGTTCGATAACAATCCTAATAGTTTATTTTTAGCTTATTTCGAGTTGAAATGCAGGTAATTTCGAGTATGAGAATTATGATGACAGAAGACTCGAACAACGCCGTCAGCAACTCTTTCTTATTGGACGACGACTCCAGGTTCGTGTCTTCTCAAAATTGAGCTTGTGATATATGAGTCAACACGAACACTACAAGTTCAATAATATCGGACACGAACATAACATGACACTACACACTTGTCACATTTGTATATGTTATGACGTGTTTAGATGAAGTAATTGAGTTAGGGATGCAAGTCTACGCATTTGACACAATTTTGAGCATGAGCGTTTTACATAATGCGTTTAATTGAACGAATTGTGCGTGTTAAATTGATCTACCACGGACACGATTATTTAGAATTCGAACATGTTTAACTAGTGTCGGGCTCGTGTCTTGTACTCATAGGGGTGTCCAATCGGTTAGGACCGAGACCTGACCATTATCTAATTAATTGGATTAGGTGTATAGTAACTGTAATAGGTAATCAAAAATAGGTAAAAGACCCGACTTGATCCCTGAACTTTCGTGTTTGGACCCAATTTGGTCCCTGAACTTTTGATAAAAGCTCTCATGGCAACGGACATTTTGGGTCAATATTTGAAAATTCAGGAACCAAATTGGGTCAAAACACGAAAGTTCAGGGGCCAAATTGAGTCTTTTTTACTATAGGAGATAATGCTCTCTTCATCCCAAAATGAGTTTTTGTTACCGTTTTGTGAAGAATTAAGGAAAAGTTAGTTAGTGTGATATATTTACTATTGTATTCTCGTGATCATGTGTTAATGGATACTAATTAATTTGTTATAAAGATATTGTTGACAATTCATGCATAAATAATTTACTACTAAAGAAAAAAGAGTACTCATTTTGAGACGGAAGTTCAAAAAAAAAACAGGACAGTCATTTTGGGACGGAGGGAGTAATTATGATCCGAACTGGGATCGGAAATATTTATAGACGATCCGAAGTCAACTAATACCTAACGTTTTGCTCTTTCTCAAAATGTAGCATTCCGTTCACTTTGGACGACATTGCCAAATCGACTCAACAAGTAGAAGTCGCCGATATTGATCCTCCGCCTCTGGTTCGCGAAAACTCCGGCTTCACCTTCTTGTTTCAGCGTTCGGATTGACACCAAGCGCTCATCTCCGGCGTCGCAGAACATGTGAATATTATTTTCTCCCGATCGGTACATACTCTGCTTTAGTTTCTTTTACGGGTTGATTAGGTCGATTATCGTTTCTTTTACGGGTTAATTATTGTTTAAGTTGCTTGTAAAGATCATTCTTTTTCATCAGTTTGTTGACAGTTACATGAATTTGTAATATGCAAAGGTTGCTGCATATTTGAAGCAACCAAACATTTGGTGACTGTTGGTTTCTTTGTAAATAATGAGAGACTCGTTACTCTTTGTAAAGAAGTTTTAGTTCTTAAACATTACTATGATAAAAGCTATTTTATTCGATGAGATGATAAAAGTAACTCCATTCACAAAAGTATCACCTGAAATATATGGTTAAATCATCAAATCTTTAATTCTACCATTTTTTTTAAATCACAAAACAATACATTTTCATAAGTTATTAGAACATGGAAAGTCATGAAATCAAGCCGTGCCGTTGCAAGACAGGATTTCGGCACCTGTCTGTATCAAAAAAATCAAATGAAACGTTTATTCAAAATCATATAAAATTTGTATTATCGCTACAAAAAAAGTTCATCAGGCTGAAAACGTGATGAACTTTGTGAAGAATGAGATATTCGCCAGATACGGGCTATCCAGAGCTATAGTGACCGACTATGGGATCCTGTACCATGAGAAGTTCATAAACATGTGCAAAGAGTACAAGGTCTTAGTTGGGAAGTCTTCCGTTTGCCACCCGCAGAGTAATGGACAGGTTGAGGCCGCCAATAAGACCATCATCAGGGGTTTTTGGAAAACCATCAGGGGACAACACGACAATTGACTTACCTTGTTCCACTTAAACCTGTGGTTACTTAGAACCACTATCAAGGTTACAACAGGGGAAGCTCTCTTCCAGCTAGTTTATGGGTCAGAGGCCATCTTGACAATTGAGAACAAAATGCTAAACATAGCATCAGAGTGTTTCGATGAGGAGGGGAACATTCGATCCCGTCTCGCCGACCTTGACTTCGTAGAGGAAGTTAGAATGCGAGCTGCCATAGTGCAGGCTACGAGGAAGCAGGCGGTGAAACACTTCCATGACAGGCGAGTCAAACCACAAGAGTTTAAGGTGGGAGACTGGGTCATGAGGAAGTACGAATCCACAGGCAAACGCCCGGCTGGGGCAAATTGGCGCCCAAGTGGGGAGGACCTTTCAGGGTCACAAGAATAGTTCGCCCAGGAACTTACAAGTTAAAGACCGAGGAAATGATCGAGCTCCCCAACCCTTGGCATTCCGATAACCTAAGAAAATATTACATGTAAAAGTTGAGCTCTCCCCTTTAGTGGAAAATTCGGCTAACACTTCAAAGAAAAGATCAATAAAGTACAATTTTTATCAAGTGTAGTATTTATGCCAGAAGTTTAGAGTAATCTACAAACTCATACCTGAGGTGAGCCTTGTTCCAACGACAAGTAACACACCGAAGGAGGACAGTAACTTTTCGGATGGTGAAACATCCCACCTAAGGGTAACTTTCCAAAATGCTAACTAGCCTGCAAGAAGGCAGGATGTTAAAAGACAGTCGCTTGAAGGGCAACTTGCCAAGCAGCCAGGAGGCTTGTTGGAAGTTGGCATGAGGAGAGAGTGCTACAAAGAAGTAGTTCAAACCCTCGGAAGATGGCAACTCCCCCAAACAGGTAGGAATGCCCATATGGGGAAAGGCCTAGTTGGAAGAGAAGGTTCACGAAAACAAAGAAGATTCTAACCTTAGAGCTAGAATGTAAAAAAAAAAAAAAAAAATCTTGAATGCACCAAAACGACATAACATGACGTTT
>JAYMTK010003522.1:0-12189 GCA_036897405.1 Pelargonium myrrhifolium | reverse complement strand
AACGAAGTCAAGACTCAAGACGACGTAGCTTAACACTTTAACTATTTTTGGCTAAAAATAGTTAAATCAAGTTTATTTCTCTTTTGTCTCATAGTTTTATAACTAATATTATAAAGATCATCAAAGAAACAAAATATTTCTCTATAATTCTTTATTTTACCCCTAATATGAGTCATCAAGAATAAATGAATTTATCAATACGATGTGTAAATATGTCAAGTAACAAAATTAAGGTATATGAATTTATTTTTTTTAGAGTTTTTAAAAGTAGATGTTCCTTTCAAAAAAATATAAGTAGATGATACATATGGATTAAGATTTTTTTAATGAATTACTAAATGCATTGAACTTACTTGATCTTAATTTTGAGGATACAAGGGGTCAGAGTTATGACAATGGTTCTAATATGAAAGAAAAACACTAAGGGGTTCAAAAACAATTACTATATATAAATGGATCATCCACCTATTTGGTCACTGTACTATCAAAATATGTCTAATTTGGTCACTAAACTTTAAAATGGACCACTTTGGTCAATCTAGTATCCAAAAGTGAACAAAGATGGTCATCGTTGTCCAATTCCGTTAAATCCTCCGTTAAGTTATGTTGATCTAGAACCAAGATGCCACTTCTCATGTTATGATTGATTGAAATATTAAAAACAAAAAAAAAAAACTTATTAGTTTAAAATTAAAATTAATTTATTATTAAAATATTATTTATTGACACGTGTCGATATATAATTGGTTAATTGATATTTTAATTATTATAATTAAATAAATTTGGTTTTATTTTATTTTATTAAAATTTATTTTTTTATCTTCGCCGAAAAACTCATGAGTTCGTTGATAACACGCTGGGAAACTCATTAAGTTGCCGAAAAACTCATAAACACAACAAACAAAACCAAATTTCAACCAAAATTACAAATCAATCTCAAATATAAAACCCCTAATCCCCAATCAATCTCGATATTTTACAATTTTCAACCCAAGAAGAAGAAGAAGAAGAATGAATGAATAAATTATAATTTTAAATTAATATGAATTTTTATTCATTTTTTATATATTAACCAATCGGAATATGACACGTGACATTTTAATTTATTTTTGAATTATTTTTATTCAAAAAAATCCAGATCAACAACATTTAACAGAGAAGTTGACGGAATTGGACGGTGATTACCATTTTGGTTCACTTTTGGATACTATAGTGACCAAAGTGGTTCATTTTAAAGTTGAGTGACCAAATTGGTCAAGTTTTGATAGTATAGTGACCAAATGAGTGGATGATCCTATATAAACCAAAGAGTTTTATGTATGTCATGTACTTGTCATAGTCTAAATCTTACTCTTTGTGATATGACAAATTTTTGTGTTAAATCTATTTCATTTTTTGGAGTCGTGCAACGAATATATTAATTATTTTCAAGTTCTACTAAACGCATAAATTTTTTACTTTATAATGTTTCAAGTTTGACTGTAAAATCTTTATCTAATACTCATTGGGAGAGTTGAATAAAAAGTGTAAAAACCATTATATTTCAAGCACCTCAAATAAGATTGGCTTTGTTTGAATTACAAAAATTTTGTGATGATCTCGAATCAAAAAGTAAAGCAGAGAGTTTGATTGGTGCCCTTGAGTTTTGAATTTTTACTTGGTATGGTTATTTGGCATGACATTTTGTTTTCTATTAACATGATTAGTAAAAAGTTGCAATCTAAACCAATGTGTATAGATGTAACTACAAAACATTCGGAAAATGTGATGTTATTTTTTGAAAAGTATAAAAATGAAGGATTTGTCTCTGGTATGAATATTACTAAAAGTATTACATCTGATATGCATATAGAACCTGTTTTATCTACAAAATGTCATATTTGTAGAAAAAACAATTTGATGAAAATGATCACAATCAGTGGTGGAGCCAGCAACATTTCTCAGGGTAGGAAAAAATGTATTCGTTTACGGTAAATTTAAGGTTTAATATTTTTGTACGTGATACTCGGTCATTTTCCTATGCATTTCAACACTATTTTTCAATAAGCAATCTTTAAAACGTACTTTAAATTGATTAAAAGCTTAAATAAACCGTTCCGATATTAAAATTTTTTATTTTTTCTTTCTACAAAAGTCCTAATCCAAATTCAAAGAAAATAAGTTTTTTTTTATAAGTTACTTTCGTAATATATTTATTAATTGATGGTTTTCATTTCTTATTAAACATTTTAAAATAAATACAATTTATTCCTAATTCTCCTATAGTGCTTTATGTTATATTCATGGTGTCTCTAATTAGATTTAGAATGAAAAATTGAAATTCTTTTTTTATGGGATTTCAGTTAAGTTCAATAAAACTAAACTAAAACTTAAAAAGTCAAATATAAGAAATAAATATGAACAAAAATAAAATGAACAAACTAAAACTAAAAAAAAAAAAAGGCTATAGAACCAAAGGCATGTGAGTCAAGTGGTTAAGCACTTGAGATTCCCTTTCAAGGTCTCGGATTTGAGCCTCCTTGTTGGCGATATGGGGTGGGATTTTTGGGATTATTTGGGTGGGGTGGGGTTATGG
Source organism: Pelargonium myrrhifolium (assembly GCA_036897405.1). Lineage (NCBI taxonomy): Eukaryota > Viridiplantae > Streptophyta > Magnoliopsida > Geraniales > Geraniaceae > Pelargonium > Pelargonium myrrhifolium. The sequence continues at coordinate 9,614 of JAYMTK010003522.1, read as the reverse complement.
GTTAAAGGGGAGAGTTACTCCTATTGTGTAGCTCAACTGATCAAAAAAAAAGGCTATAGAAAAAAAGAGCAAACTAAAACTGAAAAAAATACTTTAAAAAAAGAGAGCAAACTAAATCTAGAAGGCCCAAAGATGGAAAAAGGCTGAAAGGCCCAGGAGCTTAAAAAAGCAAACACACTAGCAACCAATTAACACAAGTAGTGGTTAGGGGTGCAACCAATTAATGAATTGTTATGATGCAATGGTGTTGGTACCGAGCTGCCCAAGTTATCTCAAACACCCAATTGTTCCATGGACCGGATCCAATTGAGTCTATATAGTAAATGCTAAGGCTATCGCCCATACAATTGCATTCCTAAGCATACTACTGCATAATCCTTTGAGTGATCCGTTCATGTTATTGGGTCACCGGGTCGACCAGTCTGACCGGCCGGGTCAGATATGATGGCGTCAACATTGTATTTATGATGTCATAAATACATGATAAATATCAAAAAATTCCTAAAAATATGTTTGAAAATTAAAAAAATATATATAAAAATATAAAAAAAATTCAAAATACACCTAGAAGTGAATAATATACTAAAATTTAATTTATATGCAAATATTATACTATAGCTGTAATATATTGTACCAATTAGGCAATTACCAACAAAGGTTGTCTTGCTTGTGTTGTTGCCGGTTACTTCTACTGTTGCCTTTTTGGAGTTTTGGCTTGGGGAAGACAGAGACAGAGTAGAGAATAGAATATAGATAGGGTTGTTTTGTTGATTTTGAATTTGTGGTGTTTAGTTTGTTTACTCAATGTGCTATTGCCTTTTGGTTGGTAAAAAGTAAACAAAATAAATACAAAAATTAAATGCAACTCATCACTAACTTAGATTTCATTTAGATTTATCCATTAAGTAAGTTCAAGACCAAAGCCCAAAGATAAAATAGAAGCCCAAAGTCCATAGATAGAATAGAAGCCCAAAAACACACAATTTTTTCACCCCAAATAAAAACCGGTCGGACCGGTCAAAATCGGTTACCGAGTTTTACCAGTTTTGACTGGGTTTGACTGAGTTTGACCAACCAACCCAGCATGCATAGACCCGGATCGGTGACCCTATCGGTTATCGGTTCAACCAGTCGGACCGGCCGGGTCGGTCCTTTTTAAAACACTGAAGGACTACATATACTCTAGCATTAAGGCCTAACCTTTTAGGGCAATTAATTGACTTGAGGTTGGGTGCTTCCCAACTTAATTAACCTAGGTGATTTGACTCAAATGAAGAAGTTGAATTAACCCACAACTCAACCTTTCATCACATGATTATGCTAGATAATTGGCCTAATTATCATGCAAGCAATACGAATAGCTAAATCACCAAAACTCAACTACCATAAAACCATTTCATACAATTAAATCAAAAACTCCTCATAAATTCAATTGTGCACCCCCACCCACAAGGGGGTTTAGCCAAGCATTCTCATAGACAAGATATAATTGAAACTAAACATATAAATAACAGCAAATTCCAATGACAAAACCAAAGAATCAATCACAATCATCAATTGTATTGCAATCAACTTACAACCCTCAAAAGGGGGAAGAAATATCATGACTCGGATGACGGTTTTGAAGACGATTGAGCATCAATCTTCTCTTCCTTTCTCTCCTGCGTGCTCTACTTCTCCTAGGGCCTCCATCTTCTGTTTTTCGGCTGGTACGTGTGAAAACAGGGTTGTGAAAACCTAATTCATGAAATCAGCATAAAATTCCTTAAATAGGTAAATCTGCACGAAATGCGCGGCATTTTGAGATTGTCGCGGCAGGGCACAAAATGCGCGGCATTTTCGTCTTTCAATTAACACTTCAATATCCAAAAAATGTCGGATAAATATGAGCCACATGCGTTGGAAAGATCTTGAAGTATTATTCAACTCTCTAGAAGGCCTAAAATCGATCTGGAGTTGTTGGGACTTTGAAAAACCGGAATTACCCCTCAAAGGTCATTCTTGCATACTGCACTTTCTTAACACTTTAACAAATGTTTTAACACTAAAAAGGTGTCGAAAAGTTGTGTGTGACCACTCATTGGAAAGATCTCTGAGTCCTCTTCAACATTAGTCAAGATCTGAACTCAATCAGAGGTTGTCTATGCTGTGAAATTACAAAATTACCCTTCAGAGGTCATTTTGCTTACATTGTAAATTTTCACCAAAAACATGGCTTTTTGTCCCAAATTTTGCGTGGACCGTTTCGCTCCCATTCATGGCTTGCCTAAGCTCATGCTAACCTGAGAATACACATTAAATCTTGCACTAGCATTATTAAGGCATAAATGAGCGATATAAGCATAATATGAACAATAAATTGCCGAGAAAACACTAAAAACGACTTAAAGCCTCTTGAGTGATCACAACTCTTATTTCGAGGCATAAGTGGTACAGAAAAGACTAAAAGGAGTGTAAAATGCAGCAATGTGAGGGCATTCTAGAATGATTTAGGGTCGAAGAACTAGTACAAAATACTAGTTATCAATCCCCCCCAAACTTAAGCTCAAGGGTGCCCTCACGCGGAAGAGGCAAAATACAAAAGGTCTTTATCTAGGTTGTAACGTAAGGCTAGGCTAAAGGTGTGGAAATGATTTTTTTCATGAAACTCGAGCACGTATAGTCAGTGGCGGAGTGGAGGGTAGGCAATCATAGGCTTAGGCCTATGCCAACCGCTAGAATATATACTTTGAAGTTCAAGAGATATAACAGTTGTGCCTCTGCTATAGTGGTTCACTACAAGAAAACTTGTGATTTGTGACGGAAATTTCCGTCACAAATCAATAAAATTTCCTCACAAAATATAATTTGTGATGAAACTGTGACGGAACAAAATTCGTCACTGTTTAGGTCGTCACAAATGGTTGTGACAGAATTTTTCGTCACAAACTGTGACAACACATTTCGTCACAAATTCCGTCACAACTTGTGACAACAAATTTTGTCACATATTTCATCACAAACTGTGACAAATTTTTCGTCAAAAATTCCGTCACAAACTGTGACGAAATAACAGTCACAATTTTTTTTTCTGTCACAAGATATGGCAGAATTTATGTCACTAATATTTTCATCAATTAATTCATAATTCTTTAAATTAATCAACAAGCAATATCATTATACAAAACACATTTAATATGTAAATGTAAAATATCATCATTCTTGAACCTGGAAAAATAGCATCATTCACATAGTTTCTTAAAACCAGTAAGTTTTAATAGAATTTGTTTATGCTAACAAGTAATAACAAATATTAACTATGATGGAGATCATAAGGCCCGACACTACTGTTGCTCGATTGACCTCTACGCACAGAAACAATTATATCAGTAAGATCTCGAACTGATTGAGCAACAGTATGCAATGTCTGGTCCATACTTTGCATATGCTCATGCATCTGGACATTAACAGATTGAGTGCGTACTCTACCTTCAACCAAGTCATTGACTTGCTCTTGCATACACCTCAACTGCTCCTCAATATTGATCATCTGATGAGGGGTTGACTGTGATGATGACGCTCCTCTACACATACGTTGGGATGAGTAGTAACCAGCCCCATAACCAAGACCGTACACTATTGACCTCTTGTCGCGTCCTCCGACTGCATCATAATATAATGCTAGCTCATCAATCTGAGTTGATCTCTGGCGCATCTCCTCACGAAGGTTCTCAACACGTTCCTACATGTCGTTTTACAAATTAAAAGACAAGGAAAATAAACAAATACTTGCAAAAAATTATGAAACACTTAACAACACATACATGAACTGCACGAGATCTATCGTCAATGAAATTCTCTCCGTCGTGATCCACAGTGTGCGTGTAAATAAACAATGCATGTGGATTCAAGTTGATTCCTTTGTCACGCTGCAAGTTAAGCATGATTTTATTTAAACCAACAGCTGAGCAAAACAATTGAATCAACAACATATGTACAAAACATGTTATGCAATGTGTTCTGCTGATAAACACATCTCAAGAATCAGAAGCTCTAATGTTTTCCATGAAATAAATGCTAGATAGCTACCTTAATGATTCAAAATTGTCCATAGGAAAAAGAGGAACAATCCAAGTGAAACTTAAACTTAAACTCCACGTAACACACAATGAAACAAAGTTAAAATCAGCCGCAAGGAAACAGAGTAAAAATCCAGCTGCAAGTACACATATGAACTCTAAAATGAAATTGAAGCTTCTTATTTAATGATTCTCAAAAACTGGAATTTTAAATGCATAATAAAATGAACTCTAAAATTTTAGTAGCTTTGTAGATGGTTCATGGTTGTGTAACATAAACCTTTTTCTAAACATTACAACATAGTAAACAATACAATAACCAACCAACACAGCCCAAAACAACCCTTATTAAATGAAGATAAAATTAAAGATACTAACAAATCTCTCCCGATGTTCTATTTGAGATATGGAACCTGTGGTGTGTCGGATGGCAGATCTAGATCCTGTTGCATTTCCTCCTTGCCTATTGATTTTTGCTTGTTTAGATTTTTCCTTTGATTCTTGTGTGCCCCATTCCTTCTTCCATGATTCCCGTACATCCCTTGTCATGCCTCTCGGGCGAGTACCTTCACATGGTTACATAAGTTGTAAATTTCATGAAATTATTAACTCAACTTCTATATTTTATGCATAATAATTATACCTTTCTTTTTTGTTTTGTAAACAAATTGTGAGTAAGTTCTGCCCATCTTTGTTTCGTATGCATTCTTGACCAACTCACCAATTGTCGGTCCCAATAACATTTTTTCTGTATTAACATCGTTATTAGTCAAAATACACAACATTCTAAGTAAAACAATTTGAGATGCAATCTAAGTAATCTGAAAAACAGAATTTTAGGAGACTGTTAATGAAACTATCTCAGTAAATTCTTTGTATACCTCAAATTCGTTCCAATAATAATCGCGTGTGTCATTAGTGACACCTTTCCAAGTATGTCCATTGTTGTCTGTTCGCTCTTCAATGCATTCCTTAAGCTTCTTAGCGACTTTACTCGCTGGTTGCAACCTGTATTCATTAACTATTAGCATATAAACCTCATAATATAATAAATGAACATAAAATTTATACTTAATAAACAATCCACATACTCCCCGCCATCAACAACAATGTACATGCGATCGTCGTCCATATTAGAACCCCGTTTAGGGCGTAGACTAGAGGATGTTGTTGTAGTTGACGTGGTTGTAGAGCTCGAGGCTTGTGTTTGTGTACCCAATCGAATACCTGATGAGGCATTAGTATCAAATGTCTCCTCTCGATTTGCACCATTTGATTCTCCCGAAACTTTATTTGAATGTGTCAATGACTCATCTTCGGCTACGCGAGTACATCGTATCATCCATCGTGGAACAAGTCTAGCCCGCGTTTTAGGTTGTCGAGATGGTGACTGAGATGTGGGCCTATCGTCTGACATATTTAACCTGATATGCATAAATATATTTATCAATCACTGTTCAGTATCATGTAAGGCTAATATACATAGATGATCTTGTACAAATAGTTTCTAGATACAGAATTATATCCAAATCTAAATAAAAGGAAAACCTGTATGGGTTGAACTAAATAAAAGGGTCATATGCTTGTAGGCTTTAAATACAGGACACAATAAAAAAGCAACATCTAATAAAACTAAACAGTGATCAAAACCAAAGAAATACTATAAAATTAGGATTGGTAATAAGCATGAGCTAATAAAATGCATATAGATCTAACATATCTGCTCCAAGTTTAATCACTATCATTATCATTAATAAATTCATCTTCTTCTTGTTCCTCTTCTTCCTCTGATTCTAATTCACGATCAGTACATTCTTCTTCGTCCTCTGGCATAAAAATTGGTTCAACATTTCGATCAGAAAGATCATCTATTGCATCATCCATTTCATTGTTCTCCAACAAATGAACTTCGACATTATCTTCTTGTAAGGCTTCCTTTGGTTCCATTATTTTGAACACCCCTTTTGCCTTAACCTTACAAACAGTCAACCAGTCAACCATATCTTGACGTGTATTTGAACTTGGATAGGACATGTAGTAAACTTGAGTTGCTTGGCCACCCATAATAAAAGGTTCAAACTTGTTGAAGTTTCGAGCTGTATTTATATCCACTAATTTATACCGTTTGTGAACCTTTGTGCCAGCTGGTTCAGTTGGATCATACCATTCAAATTTAAATAAAATTGTCCTCTTGATCGGCAAAGTAGGAAATTCAACCTCCAAAATCTCATCTATCACCACATAATATTCATAGTCAGGACCAATAATGCATACTCTACTATTTGATGTCGCTCTTTTTCCACCATGAGATCTTGTGTGAAATCTATATCCATTAGTGAAATAAACAGGATAAGATCTCACACGTTTGAGTGGGCCAATTGCTAGATGACGTAAATAGTGGCTTTCATTCGCATTCTCATTGACCTGTAAATGGCATCATGTGAACATGTCCTTAAATGCATGCTAACAAACTGGAAACTGCTTGGAGTTCACAACATCATGAATAGATCACTTACAAACTTCAGGAACCAAAATGTGAAATGGCGCTCAATCTCTAATTGAAGTTGTTCCTCTTTCATGAAAGGGTAAAGCTCTCTTAAGTATGCCATATATTTCCTAGAGCCAGTAATAAATATTATCATATTCAGAGCCATATAATTGAATCTGCAAACCTTAATGAGTATGAAATTTCAATAAGTTACACTTACTCAACATATGGTTGAACTTCGGCACAATTCAATAGTATATATGTATGAGCTGCTTTGTGTTCTTCTTCGGTCAACCATCTAGTTTTTGAGTGGCCATACAATCGACCTGGATGAGTGAATATGGAGAGATTACCTTCAACATCTTCGACATTACCCCCATCGTCATTACGAGGTACCTTTCTAGCACGGGTATATATATGTGGCTCAAAGTAATGGGAGCAGAAAATGGAAGCTTCCTCAACTAAATACGCATTACAAATTGAGCCTTCAACCCTAGCTTTATTTTTGACATTTTTTTTCAAGTGTCGAAGATATCTACATGAAACACAAAATTTGTAACTTAATTAGTGCATTTTTCTTAGTATTTTAAAAAGTTAATAATTCAGGTAATGAAAATTACCTCTCAAAAGGGTACATCCACCTAAATTGCACAGGTCCTGCAACTTTAGCCTCATAAGGTAAGTGCACGGGAATATGCTCCATAGAATCAAAAAAGCCAGGAGGAAATATCATTTCCAAATTGCAAAGAATAACAGGAATCTCTTATTGAAGTCTTTCCATGTCCTCAACGGTTATCACAGTTGCACATATGTTTTTAAAGAAAATACTTAATTCTGTTATGGCTTCCCAAACTTTAGTCGGAAGGAGTCGACGAAAAGCGATTGGAAGTAACCTTTGCATGAACACATGGCAATCATGACTTTTCATTCCAAACAACCTGTACTTTCTCTCATCAACACACCTTGCCAAGTTAGAAACATATCCATCCGGAAATTTTAGAGATTTGACCCACTTACACACAATTTTCTTTTGATCCTGATCCAACGTATAACAAGCTTTGGGATATTTTTTCGTGTGTGGGTCTTTTGCTAATTCCGGCCTTTTGCATAATAAACTCACATCCTCACGGGCTTTTGCATTATCCTTAGTCTTTCCTTGAATGTTCATTACTGTATTGAAAATATTTTCAAACACATTCTTTTCAATATGCATGACATCAAGATTGTGACGAATCAAATTTGTTTTCCAATACGGCAAATCCCATAAAATGCTGCGTTTCCTCCATCCAGAATTAGCACCAAGTTTTCCATTCTCCGAATCCGAATCTAATTCAGTGACTTTCAAAAATCCAGAGTTTACTATCTCTTCAAAAATTTCAGTCCCACTTTTAATTGGGGGGGGTGGTGCATTCTCAACATGATTCTTCCTAAACTTGTTCTTATTGCGCCTATACGGGTGATCGGGAGGAAGAAATTTTTGATGATTGTCAAACCATGATGTCTTGCCTCCGTTTGTCAAATAAAAAGCTTGTGTATGTTCCATACAATAAGGGCATGCCTTATTCCCTTGCGTACTCCAACCCGACAACATCGAATAAGCTGGAAAATCACTTATAGTCCACATCAAAGAAGCCCTTAGCTGAAAATTTTGTTTCAATGAGACATCATATGTTGGAACACCGACGTCCCAAAGTTGCTTCAATTCTTCCACTAGTGGTTGAAGAAAAACATCAATTCCTTGCTTAGAACTATTTAGACCCGGTACAAGAGCGGTAAAAAACATGTAAGGCTCCTTCATACACATCCATGGAGGTAAATTGTAAGGTGTTAGAATGACAGGCCAACATGAATATTGTTTACCAGTTTGTCCAAATGGTTGAAATCCATCAGTACACATTCCTAACCTTATGTTACGAGGTTCCTCGGCAAATGAAGGATGTGTATCATCAAAATGCTTCCAGGCTTCGGAATCTGAAGGATGGCACATTTCTCCATCTGCACATTTATGCTTGTCGTGCCATCTCATGTGAGAAGCAGTGACTTTAGAAGCATATAACCTCTTCAACCTTGGAATTAGGGGGAAATAATACATTCTTTTCACCGGGACTTTTTTCTTTTGCTTTGAACCTCTTCCATTCTTGTATCTAGATTCGTTACAAAATTTGCATCTTTCCAAATCCTTGTCTTCCCTCCAAAACAACATGCAACCTTCAACACAACAATCTATCTTCTCCACAGGTAATCCAAGACCTTGAATCAATTTTTTGGTATCATAAAAACTTTTGGCCATTTTGTTATCCAAAGGCAATACCTCTTTGATTAATTCCAAAATTGAATCAAAACATCTCTCTGACATGTGATTCTCTAATTTAATGTTTAGCAAACGAGCAATGGCAGAAAGAACAGAATGTTTATCACAACCAGGCCACAATTCCTCATCACACGCAGTAAGCATATCAAAGAACTTTTGTGCTTCCAGATTCGGATCCTCTTCCAAGTTTTGAGGTCGAAAATCTGGCCCAGCGGCGTCAAATATCATCTCACGCATTGGGCTCATTAATTCATTCTGGTTGGGAGAATCTGAACTAACTCGAACTTCCTCAGATCTTGAGCTGCTGCTAGTATATGGTTCTCCATGTCGATGCCATTTGAAATACTTTGATATAAACTCTTTCTTGTACAAATGAAGTCTAACGTCATCTATCTTAAGAAAAGCTCGATTAGCACAACTCTCACAAGGGCATCTAATCTCCTCTCCATCATTCATGAATTCAGGGTGACTAGTGGCAAACTTTATAAAAGTTTCCACTCCATAAATGAATTCATGATTCAAATGACCCTTTCTAGTTAACCTCTCATACATCCACGTCCTATTTGTGAAACTCATAATGAAGTGCCTACATAAGTATTAATTTAAATATTTAATAGAATTGAAAACAATAAATCAACAAAAACGCGTAATCTATTGGTTCATTGTTTAGTTTGGTCAAAATTGAACATACATTAGTAAAAAATATCATATATTCTACTCATAGATTTATGTTTCTTATTTGCTATCATCTCATTTT
>JAYMTK010003521.1:0-12191 GCA_036897405.1 Pelargonium myrrhifolium | reverse complement strand
AAAGTGCTCATCAGCTCTACGTGCTTATCAACACTTTTTGAGAAGCTAATCCAAATACCCTCTAAGTGTTTTATCCAACTTGTTAGTCTATTCAAATTCAAATTCAAATAACCGGTTGTAATGGTGAGTAACGCAATACAACAATGTCAATATAGGTGGGGAGAGGTGAAATCTTTGATCTGTATACAAATCTCGATTTAGGATTAGTCCGGGTATGGTCACAGACTTAAATGTGTCAACCGTCAAAATACGGATTCATTCTAAAACCCCATAATTTGGACCGAAAGAGAAAAAGCCATTAACGTGTAATCGGTCAAGTCCACACACATGCAGACAAAACAAACGGCTGCGATTCACTGACACGTCAGATTGGTCAACCCCCACTCACGACTAATATAAAATCGCAGCCGTCTGATTTGTCCTCACGCACCAACAATTTTCTATTTGTTTTCGCATATGCATTGAATCATACCATATATCTTCTCCATTTGCATTAATTAATTAATTAAATAATATTGATATTATAGGCTAATTTGTTTAGTAAATGAATATATGACATGTTCTAGATGGAATTAGAATGACCATGATGATGATGGCCATGACAACAACATGCCATCATTGATGTTTGTTTGTTTTCCAACCAATTCACAAATCATCGTCGCAACAAAACTATTTATATGAAAAGCTATAAAACAGTTGTCCACATTCGCGATTGTGTAAATACGAGAGTATAGTCACGATTCTGGATAATCTAAATGATATCGTCTTATGTGGACGAATCGCGACTGTAACTAGATGTGCATACTCGCAATTGTGGCTCTTTCTCCACTTTTGACTCGGAGTCGCGACTGTGACACCTTTCTGGTAAAGATGCAGTCGCTACCTTGGAGTAATGATGACCTTCCAATGCTCATTAAGATAAACATTGAATGATAAATTTATTTTGAACTTGAATTTTTTTAAAATTGTTGTCATTTATTCTCAATCAAACTACTTTTAAAATGTTGATGCATCAATCAATCACAAACAATTTGGTGTCTTCGTAGCACCGTGGAGAACTCGTGAAATGTCTCATACTTAAAGTCATTGTTTTCAGTGTATGAATTTCAGTAATTCTCAACTATCATGTTATGATATATGATGCAATGATATTTGTAATGGTTTGTTTATGAATGTGTAGAGTCACACACAATGACAGAACGAGACTGCAACACACCAAAAGCTCGTTCAACATCTAATCTTGCATCTTCTCGATGTTGTGCAAAAAATAACTTATGGTTGCTAGTTTGAGGTAGAAGAATTATTATAATAAATGCAACACACTGTAGATAAATATCATTTGTTACTAATATCTCATATTGCACTCTCTATTGTTGACTATATATTGAATTGGTGGAGCTCGTCCTTGCAATACTTGCATGAACAGTAATGATTGATTCCTTACATTGATATCAGTAAAAAAAAAATTACACCATGACTATCGACCCAAATTACACACCGCAAAAAATAAGAAAAACAGCAAAAAATTTACACCATGACCATGAATAAGCTGGATTGAAGTTGAGTTGTCATTACTTATAAGTCATTGATTAATTCTATAACATTAACAAATTACTTAATTACTTGACTCTTTAGGTAGTGTTTTAAGTAAATGATATTTACACGACATGAGTAATAAATTATTTATTAAATCCTTACATATACCTTAATTCATGCGACAAAAAAAAACGTTATGAAAATATTATGATACGTCAATAAAAAATCTATTTAGACATTCATTATTTTAGGAATATGGTGGACAACTATAATCATTTTGTGTGTAACATATTAAACATTAATTATGCATATTAGGTCATCAATCAAATGAATTTGTTTGCTAATATTGCTTACAAAAATGACCAACTAGAGTTAGTGAAGTAATTGAGATTTATGAGAATAATTATAAATTAGTTTCAACTCATATTTATTAAACAAATTTGTCAAAAAAAAAAAGTTCATTAATATAAATTCATTCAAACTTGTCTTACTAACCAGGTACAATGCATATAAAGCCAACATATAATATATTATAGACGTAATTAAAGAAATTAATTAAGTACATTTAGTGACTATTTTTTTTGGATTAGCAATTTATAAAATAATCTAATTTACAAATATAAATAAGGCCATTTGGTTCTTCAATTTTTACAATTGTCAACGAACCAAACACACCTCGTACGAAGAACAGAGAGTGAGAGAGATTTGACCGTTGAGATCTCTCGCAATGGCCGTGAAAGTGTATATAGTGTAAGTATCGCCTTCAATACTGTTCTCAATTCAGATTCTGATCTCTGTTTCTCTTCCGCGAGCATTTTTCTTATTCACTGCTTTGCTCTGTTCCTGTATTTAGTTTTGTGCACCATGTGTTTGATGAATTGTCGCAATCATGGGATTGAGTTTTCTTGATTTGAACTAGTTTGTTTGTGTAGCCCAGTTAGTGTTTTGTGCTAATTTGTTGGGTTCAGGGGTGAAAATGACTGTTGGTGATGGATTGATGAACTTTATTGTGCAAATTTAAGCTCAATTTGACTTCTTTTTTTTTTTTATAATGTTAGTGGTGACTAATTTGAAGTGAAAAATGATTTTGGATTTAGGAGTCTTGTTATATTTGTTTAGATTGCTAATGTTAAAGGGGTTTGAGATCTGGAAAAAAGGATGAGAATTGAGTTCTGGGTTGTGGTCAAATGGTGATGTTTTCTTAGAAATTGAAGGTACGATTCGACTTTGAAGCATGTCATTGTGTAACTAAAAGATGTTTTGATAGGAGATCAAGCTTGTATAGCAATTTGACCTTTGTGAACAAATTTGAAGAATTTGTCCATGGTCTCAATCTCTTTTAACATAAAAAATCTAGAAGACAACATTTAACGGTTTCATTGTGCTCTTTGAGCTTGGTGTTCATCATGGTGGAAGTGATCATGTTAGGAACTAAAGTTGTAGACTTGTAGTTGTCCCAAATCAACAAGAGATTGAAAAGTTAAACTACATATATTAGGGTAAAAGCTAGACCTTATTGATAAGGTTGACATTTTAGTATGAGAGCTCAAACTCTGGTATGATAGCCCACAAAACCATCAAAAAATAAAATTTCTAACCTGGTTCATTGTGACTGCTTGACCTTATTGATAAGGTTTACATTTTGTCAAAATTGAAAGCTAGACCTTATTGATAAGGTTGACATTTTGGGCTTTTGGGTTTGGATTGAAAACTTAGGAGATCAACGTTGCGTGTTCAAAATATTACATAGGAAAGCGAGATTAGTAATATTGTAGTCTAACTCTGAAAAAAACTATATGATCAGTGAAGAAGTTTTAACAAAAAAGATGGCCAAACAAACACTGAAAGTTGATCTCAATTAGCATTGAAATAGTAAACTAAACAATGTCTTATGTGTACGTATTTTGCATTAAATTTTGTGCACCTAGGCGTTCCTTATTACATAATTTTGACATGTCATACATGCCCACCTTGTTATGTTTTCAAACCTTAATGCTTTTGTTATGATTTAACCATAGAATTAAGAATGGTTTGACCACTTTATGAGAGAAAAGATAGGTGTGATTGCTGAACATAAATTACTAATCAGTATTTTGAACAGTATTGCATGTTGTTGGCATTATTTATAATTAGGCTAGTTGAAATGTTATCACTGTTTCCCATTATGTCAATATGTAAGTTTCTTATTCATTTTTGCCTTTTCCTTAATGAGGAACAATTACCAATAGGGGTGGCGCAGTTGGTTAACACAGGCTGCGTGAGTGGGAAGAGGTTTCGGCTTCGATCCCCACTCAACACACCTTTGGGGAGATGTGAAATCCTTAAACTATGAACAAACCTCGAATGAGAATTAGTATGGGTGTGATCAAACGACTTTAAAGGTGCCAACCGTCAAAAGTGCGGACCCATTTTGAAACCCCGGCTTAGATTGAAAAAAAAGTAAAGTCAAGTACGTGATTATATTCTTATGTAAAGCCACGATAAAACATCTCATCATAAGCTTTTTTTAGTCTTAACTAATTGTGTGAGGTTTCTTAAAGAAAATCGCCCGCGAACTAAGGAAAAGAAACTAGTTACTTGTTAGTACATCTTTCTCATCATAAAAAGAAATGGAAGTGAATCACTTGAAGTGGCAATAATCAAATTTGGGTCAAAATTTGAAGTTTGTGAGAGGCACAAGAGGAATCAAACAATCAATTTGGAATGTAATAATTAGGATTCCATATTTTTCAATATGCAACAACAAAAAATTGGTTGATGTCAAGCAAATTCTGTATGCCACTATGTGTAGTGTAGGAGAGCTCAAAAGAAAGAAATTAAAGTGGAAAGTCCACAAAACTTGAAAGAGAGATAGAAGCTAACATCTACTGCAAAATTGGTTAAAGAGTAGAGGTCACAATACCTGAACCCAAAACCAACTCATTTGTTGTCACATCTAAAAAGAATTGATAACCAATATTTTCAAAAACCCATTTTTATTTGTTGTTTTTGTTTTTTCTGTTTTCTCTCTCTCTCTCTCTCTCTCTCTCTCTATATATATATATATCACGAGAAGAAAAAAAAGCACATTTCCAATGAAAATAAAAATGAGGTCATGCATTTCAAAGGTGAGTAAAACAGGTTTGAGATAATGCCTGAATTTGATGGAGAATTCTTGTTTGCTCCATTTGAAGCCAATTTAGATGCAACTGTGTTCATATATATATTTTTCAATTTAAATAAAAAGTGATTGCCTAATTTTTTTTAGAGTTGAAGTTTCTTTTGTTTACTGATTTACAAACCGAGTTGTTGATGCTTTAGTGAAGTTATCGGAACATTTGGTAGAATTGGACTCTTAGATTGGTTCTAATGCCCCTCTAGAGATTTTACCCGTTATTGCTTCGGAGTTGAGTTAATATAACATCACATGTTCCATTGGAAAAAAGAAAAAAAAGAAAAATGGGTTTTAAGAAATGTAAAGCAAAGTTAGGATGTTAATGTTCTCTTTCATATTTGATTATGTTTGTTAAGTTCTGATATTCAGTGACACGTAATGGATTGAGTTTATATGGTTAGAAAGTAGTCTTTTTATCCAATATTTTATTAATGTGGGACTATAGTGACCAACTTCAACACTCTCTCTCATGTGCATGACGTACATTTATTTTATTGGTGGACTCGACATGTGCACAATATTAGAGTTTTTTTTAATTAGCTCTCTCCCTTGGTGTCGGTACGTATATTCCTTCTACATGTGAACCACTGCAAACGTGTTTATGCAAGTAGGCTAGAAACCACAATGGGAGACAACATAATAAACTCTAATATGATAATAAATTTCAATAATTGAGTTGCACATGATAGTTTAATATTTCACTACTAAAATGTTAGGTTTATTGGTAGAGTTTCACTTTCATCCATATATGTAGTCTTTTTATCTTAGGTTTTACCGATGTGAAAATTTATTCACAAACTTAAAAAATGTTCGGAATAATGAACGACATTATATAAAAACCTAATTTTATTTGTTTATGGACTTTTCCGTATTTCAAGTAGAGCTTTAGAATATTAACCTTAAGATGGATTAAGTTCAATATTGTAAAGTGTCACAAAGACACAAACTCAAACTGAAAATATGTAGCTTTTTTTTTTTTTTTTTTATGAATTCAATTAGTTACTTTTAAGTTTTTGAAAGGTTCCGTTAGGCATTATTAGAGTTCATCGGGCAGAAAAACTTATTAAAGTTTAAACTCAAGCCTAGAAGTTTGAGAACAACACACACCAACAATTTCTAAATGGAATCCTCATTAGAAAACATTTTCTTGGATATACCTTATCACAAATAGAGTCTTACCAAACCATTTTCTTTTTAGGTGATTACGACAAGTTTAATCCTGGTTGGAATTTAGTCACAACCACTCGTAATAAAAGAGTTTCACATATATCAGTATATCACGCTAAATAATATGTGTGCTGATGAGAGCCATAACCACTCGCGGCCACCTCTCTCGTTGCCATCCTAACCATTCTAAGGCCATAACTACAGTTGCGCCGCCCACCCATGGCCATACCCCACCCCATAATCACCCTCGCTCGATCCTTGGTCAACCTCCTCCCCGCAGTCGCATCATCATTTTCGTAGGCCACTTGCCTTCTACTATGACACATAAATGGCTGAGGAACATCATAAATCGTCATACCAGCGTCCTCCAATGCCTAGTTTCAAGGAATACCAACTCTAGAAGAAGGATATTTGGTTTCGTCACTGTCGAATGTCTTGATGAGGTCCATCGTGTAATCAGTATACTCAAAAACTATTCTATTCTCAATAGTCGTATTATTGTCGCACTAGCAAAGAAATTTGTCAATCCCCATCCAACACTTGCAACGGGGCCCTCTTCATCCAGTAATCGAAACCATTCGCCATGGTCATGGCAACCTAAAACCAAAGAGCACCCCATTAAACTTCCTTTGAGCCACAACAAAAGCTCTAGCAAAGACCGTACCATCCCCGGTGTCTCTTACCATGATGTTTTCGGTGGCCCATCTTTGTCAAACTTACCGCACTTTCGTGTGAAGCTACAATGTCCCAGGTTGCTCAAATAAGATCTACTGGGCAAGCTCAAATGGAGCATTCTTGTTATCTCTATGGACGATGTCTCCCGCAACTACCTTCAAATAAGGTTCCTACCTGAAAGCGTCTTGGACATCTATGTACACTCCGTTGGCAGCATGGATTTTATTCGGTCATTTCCGGACGAAGGCACATGTCTGCTATGGAAGCCTCGGGGTAGAGTAGGCTTTCTTAGTGGTTTGTTGCTTCCATCAATTAGGAACCACTCAGGGGGCGTGGGGGCAGACTTCGTTTGTTATCTTTCCGATAAATGTATGTCCAAGCGTGGTGCCATGAAATCTTTGCCAGCATCTCAAAATTTTACTGTGATATCATTTTCGTCCACCCAAGCTCACTATTAGGGTCCCATCTCGACCAAGTTCAAGTTTTGATTCACACAAATAACTTCAGCCCAATTCAAATGGAAGCTCTGCTAAAGGCTGGCGGCTCTGTTAACAATCTTTTCATCACTGAATGTAGATTCCATGACCTACTCCCTTTCCCTCCGACCAATTTGTTTCAAAGCTCTTATGATCAACCTCCTTTGACTAGAGTGTCGTCGTCTCTCCTCGAACTGTGCATGACGATGATGCCCAAACATCCTTCTCCCTATTGGGTCGTGAAGACGATGTTGATAGGCCCAATACTTTGGAGCCCACTTTTCGGAGTCCTTCCTCTAGCCATCTCAGCAGTCCACGCCACGCTCCCATGTGGATCCCACGCCTTTCCCCAATTATTGCGCGACAATCAATAAGCCCATCATTAATCAAGTCGCCTTGTCTCATTGTACATCTTCTTATGTTTCCTCTGATTCTATGCATTTGGAACTCCCAACACTTCCCCAATCTCAAATGCCTACCCATTAAAATCCATCATCCTTCCTGAAAATACACCATCAATGTAGTATTTCCTCGACCCACGAGAACTCCTCAACTATCCCATGCAGACCATGCAAATCAACAATCTCCCACCACTTTTGCTACCTTACTATGAGATTTTTGAAAGGATTTGGGTATTAGGGCTAAGGGATCTGAAGAAGAAGTTTTTGAGAGGTTTCGTGGCATTGAGGCCGCTTCCAATCGCCATGTGCCTAATTTCATGGAATATTTTTCTTCCCATCACCAAACTCCGGCCTAGTGTTTTCTTCGTGCAGGAAAGTAAATCTTATTCCTTCTCTCCTATCGATTGTCGTTGTCGCTGACCTGACAACGAAATCTCTTTTTGTTTCTTTCCCTTTACTGGGAGATCGGGCGGTCTCCGTATTCTTATGGGACTCCAATGTTTTCTCCCTCTCCAACAACATAGTGGATAAAAATTTCATTGCGCTTTTTGGGTTCTGGAGTACTTCCGATTGCGAATGCATCCTACCCAATCTTTACGCCTCGCAAGCCGAGATTGACAAACAATAATTCCGGTCCCATCTTTTCTCTATCATCTCGGCCTCTCTGTATCCTACCATTTTCATCGACGATTTTAACTGCGTATGCTCCTCCTCAAGGAAGTCATCATGTGTTGTTAATGCATCCTTTGCAGCCTCTTCCAACGATTTTATAGATCAAGCTCATCTCCATAACCTTCTTTGAACGGCAGAAATTCACTTGGTATGGCCTTAACTCCGTGCAGGCTCGGTTGTGTCCTTATCTCATCTTGTGGACACCAACCTCAAAAATCTTGTTCAATCTGAACTATTGAGAGGGTTCTCTAATCACTGTCCAATCAGTCTCTCTATTGCTTCCATCAGCTAGAACCCGCGCCCATTCAAGTTTCTAAACTGTTGGATTTCTCACGATAGCTTCATTCCCATTGTTTAAATCGCTTGGAACTCGTTCACTATGCATGGTCATCCAAGCTTCTATTTATGAAAAAAATCCTCACGTTCTCCAATCAGTTCTTAAATCATGGAACAACAGGGTATTTGGCCATTTTGACCACTCTGTTAAAAACCTCAAATTCGTCATAAATGATCTTGACATTATCGCCAAATGTAGGGATCTCTCACCTTCGAAAATCAATTCCAAAGCTGCCATGATCCCTGATCTTCACTCTAAATCCAGGGACCTCTTCTTAATTTGGAAATAAAAATCTCGGGCTAATTGGTTGATCGGCGATGATCAAATTTGATGTTTCTTTCACCACTACGCCTCTATTCGGCAGTCACCAAATCGTATTTTTGGCCTTTTGGAAGCGGGCCACTAGATCTCAAATCCTGAAACGGCGAAAGAACTAGCTCGCCAATTTTTCAAGGAACGTCTCTCATCCTCTACTTCCCAAAATCCTATTCTCATCGATTTGGGCTTCAAATCTATCTTTGCAGATGTCTAGCTTGCCTTGAACGCCCATTCTCAGTAGACGGAATTAGAGCAACCATTTTTGGTTGTGATGACTCTCGTGCTTTGGGACATGATGTTTACACTTTTCTTTTCTTTCAACATTGTTGGCATTTACTTAAACCCGACATCATCTCTTTTGTGCAGAGTTTTGGGGCAAATGGAAGCATTGGAAAGGGGTTGAACTCTTCCTTTCTAGTACTTATCCCCAAAATGTGCTCTCAATGAAGGCCTCATCGACTATTAGTCAATTAGTCTTGTCTCCGGCACATACAAAATTATCGTAAAACTCTTGGTCAGCCGCCTCAAATTGTTCATTGAAGAGCTCATAAGTGATGTACATAGCGCTTTTGTTAAGGATCGCCAGATACCAGACAACATTTTCATTGCAGGTGAAATAAATCACTTCATCCGTTCCTGCAACATCCTGACTGTGATTATCAAACTCAATTTCCAACAGGCTTTTGACCGAGTTGATTGGAGTTTCATCGAGTTTTTTCTATCTCCATGGGTTTCGGGTCCAAGTTCTACAAATGGGTTAGGAGTTGTCTCGCCTCCTCAATTTTAGTGCTTGTAAACGGCTCTCCATCTCGGGACTTTACGGTTTCTCAAGGAATTAAGAAGGGGTGTCCTCTTTCCCCATTTTTATTCATTATCGTTGCGGAAGCACTACATCTCTTGCTCGAGAAAGAAACCAACGATGGCAAATTCAAAGGTATTGTCATCGCCGACATTCCTGTATCACATCTTTGATTCGCGGATGACACAATCTTTTTCATTGATGCCTACGACCTTGTTCGTTCTATCTCAAATGTCAAGAATGTCCTCCATTGCTTTGAATTAGTTTCTAAACTTAAAATTAGTTTCAACAAATGTATCACTCTAGTACATGGTCCAGGATAATTGACAAGGTTAAAATTCGGTTGGCTCTCTAAAAAAAACTAAGTACATTTCATTCGGCGGGAGAATAAAACGTATTCGCTCATCTCTCACATCTTTTCTACTCTATTACATGTCAACTTTCAAGGCTCCGAAATCCGTCATCTCAACTCTTGAATCAATTGAAAAAGGGTTCTTATGGGCGGTAAAATCCTCTACCTGTGGCCTCCACAAAGTCAAGTGGGATGTAGTGGTTCGAAAGCAGATCCATAGCGGGATCGGAAGACTTACAAACATTATTAGAAATGGTGGTGGTGGTGGTTTGCTTGCCAACCTCACTCTCTTTGGAGGCGAATTATTTGTTCGAAATACAAATGGGAACCCTCTGATTGGTCGCTCGAGGAGCTTCATCATGGTTAAGCCTCTCCCATTATGTGACAACTTCTTAATCTTCAGTTTATCCTCGACTTCTTGGATTTATTCGACCGTAAAAGTATGTGTTAGTCTCTTGGTAACAAACACACTATAAAATTTTGGCTGGAGGTTTGGGTTTCTGACAAACTGCTCACCCATATTTATCCTTGCTTGCGTTCCCTCTGTGTGCACAAGCGCCATCCAGTGGCTTTCTTTAAGCCACTGGACGGTCAAAGCCCCTGAAATCTTCATCTTCGTATGCCCTCCATGCTTGGGAAGTAGAGCTCTCGGTCTCTCTCCAAAATCTCCTATCCTCGGCCCCCTCCTTCTCTTCTTTGTCGAACTACATTTGTGGACCTCTGGGGACAATAGCGATGCTTTCTCCACCCGTTGAGATTTTGACATCCTCTATAACCGTCTTCCTCACATCAGGTTCACATGCCACAAACTGATATGGATTCACTTGATCCTCCCTGAAATCCAAAGTTGCGCCTGGTTAGCCGCCCTCAACAACTTTCCCATAGTATCTTTACCTTGTGATCACGGTATCGTTTCGGCCGATGTCCCTACTCTCTGCAAGCTTTGCAATTTGGACGTCGAGGACTGCTCCCATCTCATTATCCATTGTGCATGGTCATGTCAGGTTTGGGCTCGTATTCTTTCTCGATGCATGGTTAGTTTGCGCCGCCTTCCCCGTCCAACTGTTTTGCATTCTTGTCTTGTTGGTCGTCTGTTATCGTCTCTGCGGCGCCCATAGAAAATGGTGGTCTATGGTTTGTCCTATCACAATGTGGCATATATGGTTAGCTCAAAACTCTTTTGTCTTTCAAGACAAGTTCCAAACTTGAAGGACAATGTGATGAAGATTAAAAGCCTTTGTTTCTCTCTTTTTGTTGCTTTAGATGAGGTTTGGTCAATCCTAGTTTTGAACTTTGGTGCTCCAACCCACTCTTTGTCATCTTTTAACTCTTCTTTTCATTGTATTGTCTGTTTTAGTACGTTTTGGGGCCTTTATTGGGCTACCTTTGTACTTTTATTCCCCCTTTTGGGGTTTATTAATGAAAGTACCGTTCGACGATAAAAAAAAAAAAACATTTTCTTACAGCCAACAATAAAAATTATCATTACTCAGGTTGATGCATTCCTCTCGAAGCCTCGACTTAATTGTACAAAGGACTCCACAATTTATTTCATCTAAAAGTCTCAACCTATTGGAACATAAGACCTCTTGTGCCCTCTTTCAGATCTTTTTTATTACCTATATTTTTTTTTTTTTAAAAAGAAGGTAAATTACAAATAGGTATCATATACTTGTCACCTTTCACAATGAACTACTCTATACCCTTTTTTTCGTAACTTTAGACTAGCTTGAACAATTTTTCACTCAATCTATCAGTTAACTTTAGGTATCGTTTGGCAACGGCAAAGTAACTTTCCCAAAAATGTTTATTTTCCTAGGAAAGTTGATAAGAAAATTTGACACATGAGAAAATGAACGAAAAATTAAGAGTCTCGTGTTGTTGAAAGTGAATATTATGTTTGGTTCAAAATTGTAAAAAGCGGGTAAAAATTCGAAAAATAGTGGACAATTACTTAATTGTCCATCTAATTTAAATATTGTAATATGTAGGAATATAAGAAAACTTTATTAAAACAAAATATTTTATACCAAATTAGTTGCGTTTCAAATCAATAGAAAATTGACAAAAGTCAATGTAAATGCAGTCACAAAAATTAACAATTATAAAATAATTCGATTATGTATTTAAAACTAAATCTATACATACTATAAAAGCGGAATCAAAAAACAAGTTTATAATGCATATTAGAGCGCCACGTCATCAAATTTTTAGTTTGGGCACAAATTTTTACATAATTATAAAATTAACCCAAATGTATAATAAGGTAAGTAATCTACTGTAAGCAACTATTAACAATATAGA
>JAYMTK010003520.1:0-12194 GCA_036897405.1 Pelargonium myrrhifolium | reverse complement strand
AGGGATGGTTATGTCACCAATGACATTTCGTGAGGCGCTTTCATGGCTCAAGAACGAGGGTAGGGAGTGTTCCGCTTTGGGCCGGGTTCGATTTTGGGGCTGGATCCAGAGTTTGCAGATTAAGGAGGTGTCATGCATAGCCATTCATTCAGTGAGGGATGTTTAGTTAGTATGAGCCGAATTTTTTTGGGGGGACGTTGCTCGTCCAGCAACACAGGTCTGTGGTGACAATATTAGTGTTGTCCTTATTGAGACTTGGGGTAGATAGGATTTCTGTATTTAAAATTCGATTTTATACTCATGTTGATTACCCTAATAAAGTGGTGCTTAGTGCGCCTTTTTTTCCTAAAAAAAAAAAAAGTACACAACTCAAGTTTCTAACATCCTTAAATGCACATGTTGAACAACTTTTTTTCTTCATAATATATAGAAATGTATATTTTCTAACTTTCCTTTTGACATAAACCATAATATTTTTCATTTTTAATATGAACTTCACATTAAAATTTGTTGTTGATGTCGTAGTCGTCATCTAATTAATTCAGATTGAAGTTGGGTAGGATCATAATGACGACATATATTTTTCTGTTAAATTTTAATGCTATTCTATTTCATCAATTTTGATATGATATGTTATTACAAAAAGAAAAATGCAAGCAAAACATTCCATAACAAATTTCTCTCTACTTGTGAGCAAATTAGCAATTAAATTTCAAACATTTTTTAGCAAAAAAAATTATACGAATATATTGTTTGCTAGCTACATTCCACAAGCCCAAAGAACTTCGCCTTAAATTAACCCTAGATACCTACTCGCTATTTTCTCAAAAGCTCTAGAAACTAAAAAAAAAAAAAAATCCTCAAATTTTCACTTTGCGAGCATTATTTGCTCCTGATGGCTAGATATTTGACAAATGTTCCCCATTTGTCGCCAGGTCATTTGGAACATTTGGTTAGTTGGGAACGACATCATGTCCGCATCAATCTTCTTCCTCTCTTTGGTAAAATTCAGGCCGCCGCCTTTAACCTGGCTTCCTGCTCCCCAAAAGTGGACGGCAAGGCCCCTCTATTGTACTTACAATTATGCTTTTGTTTGTGTTGGCTTTACTACCCCCTTCCCCTTTGTTTTGTACTTGTACTGTGTTCTCTTGATTCCTGTCTTGGAAATTCATTAATACAATAGTACCCCTTTTGCTGATAAAAAGAAGTTCAAAATCATTAATCATGAGTTCTCCTAGACTAAAATATGTTGCAAAAAAACAGGTACCTCTTCAATTTGAAAAGTTCATGTCTATATGTTTATTTTCGGAATGTATCACTTTTCATATTATTGCAATTTAGATAGAATAATTTTAAAAGATGACCATTATATACAATGCATATATAGACCAAATTCGTGTAGTTCTTTGATTTAGAGTTTGTTTTAATATAACAAAAATCCAAACTTCATATTATAAAATGAACGGTCATAGATGTGGTGAGCAAATTGCGACAAAGTAGCGAGCAAGTCCACTTAACAAGCAAATTTTAGTCTAGCTAAACTTGTGCGAAAGCGACATTGTTTTACCTAGTTGCTCGTTCATTAACAAATGACATTGTTTTACCTAGTTGCTCGTTCATTAACAAATAAATTACGTCCCCGGAAAGTTGCATGAACTTAAAGCATATACATACCTCTATTTTCATAATCTTGAAACCGTAAATCCCAAAATGATCTCCCTTCTATCATCCCTACATCCTGCCATTATCATTTGTTACCACCAATGAACTGGCAACATGTATGTTCTTATTATGTACACAACACACTTGCTTCTAAAATAAGCTTAGATATCATATATGTTCATAGCTCAATGGTTCAAGAATAAACAACAATGATTTATGGAGGAATGTACATTGAAACTAGACAATTAGTTCCATTTCAATTTCCCAACCTCTACATGCACATAAGTTTTTTCGAATTAAACCTCACCTCATCTGGGATTCTTTTCAAATGCAGTAACAGCATTCATTATTTCAGTGAAGTCTACCAGAAAAGTAGGCTAGAAAGAATTCTTTCTTTTTATGCTGACTCACAAGTTTGACAAAGCATAGCACAGAAAAATAATATCTTGACCTAAGACTAACACATACCGTAAAGCAGCACAATGGCCTTCTGCATATGATAGTAACTGACAATTCTACATAATACACCAAGATAACTTGGTGATGCTAGCAATCAGATGGTCCAACTAGACCGGAGCATAAGAGTAGGTATCCTTGCCGTTCCATCCATTACATATGCAACACCTGGCTGCAAAGTGAACCCACTACCCAAGCTTAGTTTTATGTACGATTCAACCTGAAACTGATCCCAGCTTGTGGAACCTCCGATCATCCCACTGAGGCTCATACCCCACCCAACTCCATCGTCGCCATCATCAGACATGTTAACTGCCCATTGTAGATTTCTGGGATTTGATCTGTTTGTCTCAATCCAACCCCGAAGTCTTGTGCTCTCATCGAGTTCCGACTCTAACATTAGAGCAATAGATCCAGCTGAGACATTTTTTGGTGCATTTGTTTCCGAAAGTGGAGCAGATCCTTGATGTCTCAAAAAGCCTATAGGCATGGTAAGGGCCCTGAGAGTTACATTTTGACTAGATAATTTAAACAATCGGTGAAGACCAAACAGTGAAAGTTTAGTTCCTTTTGGAAGCTGGCAAACAACTTGCCCAAAAGTACCGAAACACTGCCCAATTCCACCAAAACTTTGGTGCATTCCCAGTCCAGAAACAAACTGAGTCAATGATGCAACATTATTTAGTTTTCTCACTGTTAAACCAATGGCACTGCCAATGTCCTGAATGAGTAAGGGTGGTCCAAAAGATGAAAAATCAGTGAGGCCCTTCTCCTGTAACATAAAAAGATATTGAATTAAACTACTGATAGGAAAATAAAGTAGAAGTTTTGTGAGCGGAAGAAGTAACATTTCAAATAATTAACACATAGATTAAAGTGCTGTTGGATCACACTCACGACTCAATACAATTATCACACACTAAAATAAAAACATAAAAACATTCACAGTAGGAATTTAATAAACTTTTTATAGCGACAAAATAGGTTATTCCACCATTTCTAAAACACCAAATTATGATGCTTCCTCTTGCAAAGAGAAAGAGGCGTCAGTTGAGTACAGAGATCACAGATTTTGTAACAACAAAACAGGGATATTCATTAGATCCTCAGAGGTGAGGAGTCCCTGACCATAAATTACTAATATTCCAATTAAGCTCAGTTACAAGCTGAAATATCTTATCTAGAGTAACTGGTTGCTATTCATGATGACATGTACATATACCATCAATTAAATAGACAAACAAGAATAGTTTTCCACTATCCCAATTTAACATGCATAAAGCTCGGCCCATAGCTTGAGACTCTAACCATTATGGGGTCTGGTTTTCAACATACCATGCATACTGGAACAATACCTAGGTAATCAAATGATAATTAGTTTATACCTGGTGCAATGAATTTGTGGCGATTGCAACATCCCGGCATCGAGCTCCTACTGGAATTGCAATTGCAGAAAACCAGTCAGTAACATTTGCCTTATAGAACACTTTTGCTAGAGAAAGTGCACTTTTTGAGACATCACCAATATCTTCCTTGCCATTTTGACTAGCCATCAACTGCAGAAAGAGAATATCTTTTTGGCGGACAGTTCTTTCAAAAGTGAAACTTGAATGAATCCCAGTTCTAATTCCCGCACTATTAACTGCATCACAAGTATTCTGATCAACATTATCCATCATCAACAAAGCTCCCAACACATCAACCTCCCCCCTCACAATGGTACTCGACTCCTCAAATGGACTTCCCTTTGAAGTTTTATAGAAGGAAACTATTCTCTCGACCTTGTCTTGCCTGTCCCTCAGTTTCATCAGATCTGAAAATGCTTCTCGCTGCAACCGCTTCAAGATTTCAATCTGAAAATAACATCACATGAATTTTTAAGAAACCAACAAATTTAGAAATGCAAACTTGCTATCTCAGATTCTCAAGGGATATAACACAAGCATCTAGCAAAATTGAATTCTTATGCATAATAAAATGGTCTTTACTTTGTACCAATGAGAAAAAGTATTAAATTAAGGGTTGATAGCAAAATAGAATTATTGTGCTTATTAAAAACGCATCCGAGTCTAGTTAATTTCAAAGAAGCAGCAAGAATGGATAACCAATGCAACAAGAACTAATTAAAAAACAAGACTGAGATGCTTCTTAAGGTACCAATACCATCTTAATTAGCTAAAAATACTTCTTCGAAATGGCTTGCTAATTGGGTTTAACAGGGGCTTAATAGTATTCGACACATATTCTTGGAGAAATGATTGAGTGCACAGTGAGAACTCAAGACTCTTGAATACACAACAGGACAAATTGACAGAATATCGAAACCGAAAATTGCAAGAGAAAATAAGAGTACCGGATTGCGGCGAGCTTGATTATCGGAGAAGGGGACGAGGCCGGTGAAAATGCCGACCAGTTTGTCAATTGCTGAAGATAGGGGCTCCATTCTCAGGAGTAAAACCTAAAAGCCAGAAGTAGAGATTTGGGGGTAGAGAGTAGCTCAAATGCGAGAGCGGCAAAAACAATGATTTTGTTGGTTGAATTGGGGATTCTGTACTGATTGCAATTTACTGATTCCACTCTTCGCGCTCACATGTGGTCAGTGGCGGAGCCAGCAAATGATGGAAGGGTGGGCAAAATTTTGATTAAATTGTAATTAACTTTTTTGTTGTTGTTGCTACATTTGATAATAGTGTTTTTTGAGTCAAATTTTTGTGTACTTTGAGGCTATATTTTCACCGAAAAATCTTACAAGTGTGCTACACATAATTTAGGTATATTCAAGAATTGTTTTTGAATTCCAACCCTCTACGTTTGAAATTGGGCAACGAAAAAGGGATCAAATCACATTTGACCACCGTCACATCAAACTCGAAATTTAAATTGAATATTTTCTATATTACATTCAAATATAATTATTTTCCTATAATATTGTACATAATTAGATGTCATTTTTAAAATTTAATTATAAGTCATGTTAATGTGAATTATATATAATGTGAATTAAAAACAATGTAGACACACATAAGCCAAAAAAAAATATAATAATAACAATAACTATTTACCACAAATTACACGAATAAATGAGAATCTGAATATCAAGGAATGCAAAAAAGGATTCCGTCATCTTTATGTATAAAAAGAAATACAATTATGCTAAAACTAAATAAATAAAGAGAAAGTATTTTGAGTCTAAATTAATGACATTTCCATATATTTTATGTCTAAACTAAATTCTAGGCTTTGTTTAATTTGACCCAAAAGCAAAATGGGCAACTTCAAGCCCAAATAAAGGCAGAAGAGTAAATTTTGGCCCAAGAGAATTAAAATTGGGCCCAAAAACAGAAAAAAAAGAGGCACAACTTGTTTTTAATTTAGCCCAAAAACAGAAAAGCAGCCCAAAAACAAAGGAAGACATGCAATTAAAAATGTAGTCATGGAGACTCAAACACTGGACATAGGCCAAGATAAGCAACGATCTAACAGATGAACCAAAGCAACAATCAATGTATGTTTGAACGAAATGGTATATATAACTTCGGCATAGGCCATGGCCTATGATGGCCTATGCCTGGCTCCGCCACTGCATGTGGTATCAAAGATTCTAGATGATACCAATGTTTAAAACGACCCTTAAGACAAACCGGTCATGTAACCGGGTAACTGGGTCGACCGGACGGGTCAACTGTTATATCATTTTAATAATAATAGAATACACTATGACCCGTTTCAAAATAAATGCCATTTTGGACTATTTCAAAAATATTAAAAAAAAATATTAAATAACTTTTTTACTTTATATAATAAAACTTATCATTGCTAGCACGTTACTTTAGAGTTATATCTACAAAAATTATCTTCTGTTTAAGACAAAAAAATCATAAATAAAGGATATTATGGGTAGTTCATGCGTATATGTTTGTTAAATTTACTAATTTAGAAAGTGACACTTATTTTGAAACAAAAATTTGACACTAAAACGACACTTATTTTAAAACGAAAGTAGTATAATTTAAATCCATGAACCCAAATAACACAAATCTACGAAAACTAGGTTAAACGAAGGTATTGAACTCAAAATACACATCAGTAGTGCCTTTCCAACGAAGCAACTACTGGTACGCCGCCTCCGATAGAAGAAATCACAGTTGCGTCGACCAAGACTCACCTCCTCAAACAACAACAAAATTATTTGACCGCTTTCTCATTCGTCTTCCATGAGTCAAGAAAAATAAATTAATAAAACAATCTCAAAAGCTCGAACTCATGTTCTCAACGTCAAACTTGCAGAGAATGAGAAAATCTTTTACATTTAGCAGTTTAGTGGGTAACACGAGGAAATGTGAATGTTAGATTAGGATTGCATTTTCTTTACTTTTTTATTTTAGAAAATGTGTCTTGGTGTCTATGAACTATCTCACTTATTCCACAAGACTCCCTAAACTTCATTTTATTCCACGCGGGTTATAGGTTAACGGTTTTTGTTCTCGCGAGGTCCATTCCGTTAAATTACTGACGGATTCCGTAAAAACTAACATTGTCATGATTGAATTTTTTTTTAAAAATGTACTTTACCATTTTACCCCATTCTCCCTCACAACCGCTTCTTTGAAGTTCCAATCCTAACTCTGCAATTGCCCAATTCTCATTGTGCTCTGACCGCCATCTCCGTTCCCCACCACATGTCCTCTTCTATGTCTTCATGAGCAAGCCCGCAACCGCGACCTCCACTTTCTTCTACTGTCTCGACTCAACAACCTCCAATCACCACCACATCTCCTTTTTACCTTCGTCACCTTTGTGAGACCCTTCAACGAACGTCGGAGATCGACACAAACAACCCAATAGAAAAAATGTCACCATAAGCGAACACGAGCTCTGCTTCGACTACCTGAACATGAGCTTAGTCTTTGCTGACGACCTGAACAAGAGCTCTGCTTACAAGAGATCGCAAGCTGAAATTTGGCTTCCTAACAGAAGCAATTTTGCTGAGATCTAGCTTATTCGTGGAGGCGATTTTGATGAGATTACTTCTCACCGAGACGATTTTGTTTCTCTGCTTTCGGGGTTGCAAGCTTGCTCACAGAGACGGAGGCGAGGAGTTGTGCTAGTGAACATAGAAGCGTTCAGTTCGCCGGAGGTGACGGTCGGAGCAGAGTGTAGTGAGATTCATTAGAGTTTGAAGAAAGCATAAAAAGAAAAAAATAGTAAATGTATATTTTTTAAAAATTTATTTTTAACGGTGTCAGTTAGTTTTGACGGATTTCGTTAGTGATTTAATGGAATAAATGTCGAGAACAAAAACCACTAACCTAATGACCCACATGGAATAAAATAAAGTTTAGGAACCCTTAAAATAAGTGAGATAGTTCATGACCCTATAGACTTTTTCTTTTTATATATGTACTTGGGCCAAAGAAATGAGCCATGCTTCCAATACCATCTACTCTCTTATTTATTTGAAGGTCAATGAAAATTATGCTGGCCCATTCACATAAAACCCAATTTTAAATAAACTACTAATGTTGTGAGGCCTGAATGTAAAAATTTGGACTCAAATTGTAGGGCTTTACCCAGGGTTAATGGGAGCCCTTCCAGAAATTCTCGAGGGCCCAAGGATAAACCCAAGGCCCAAGAGGGGGTTTGGAAATAGTTTTCAACCAGCAATAGACGCGCCTCGGTTAGTACCTCACTAGCTGCGTCATTGCCCCAAGCGCAAAGATGCTTTTCTTCACGATCGCAGTTCCTATTTTATAACCACCACACGCAACCAACAATCCACTCCTATCCGATGTGGGACTGAGGAGCTCCCCGGTTTTTAGTTTCCATTACCAATAAAATCCCAAGTGAATATGTTGCCCATTCAAATTGAAACTGTGTTTTAGACCTCTTCGCCAACTCTGTTAATGTTAACAAAAAAAATGATAACTAAACCATGGCAGATGTGATAATGTTAAAAAAAATTCTCTAGCTACTCCATATCGAGAGCGATTTGCGACTTCAATGCTTTACCTCTCAAACCTAATAAAAAAATTAAATTTGTATTTTCAAAGTTGATTCATGAATTTGTTTAGTTAATTTTTATTTTAATTTTAGTGTTTTCATGGACCCAATATAAGCAACCAAACTGCCCCTAATTTTTATTGAATTTTTTTTAGTACAATTTAATAAAACAGTTGGCAATAAATTGGATCTCAACTGTGAATTGCGATTGAGTTGGATATATGCATCCACCAACATAGTTTAGTTACGTATGGGGCATATATAATTTTAATTTCACACAATTTTGGACTTATGTATTATCATTTTCCTTGGTGTCAGCTACCACATTTAATTTTCATTCAAAAACAAAAAATCATCAATGCATGCTGATATTTGTAGTAATTGGTCCATATATATAACACATCCTCTCAACAAATCTGGTCAAATAACACGTCTGTCGCTTACAATTTGAAATATAGTATCGGTATAAAAAATGCAATCAATGAATTGTGTTAAATTAACTTGGGGAGGTATTTTACGAGAAGTTGAGTAACAATAGTTTTGTATGCTTTTTCCGTAGGATGGTAACTATCCCAGAACACATATTTGGAGACATCTTGGCACGTAGACGGACTAAATTTGTTGCACAGAATCGCTACCTCTATGTTTCCCGTACCGCAACATCCTTTATTGGCTATCTCAAATCCTGAAAACAAATTCCATTACTTACACAATTGAAAATGATCATAAAATAGAAATAATTAAACAAAGAAATGTATGTTACCATAATTTTGTGGGCTTTGGACAATATCTTGGAGAGGATGGTAAATATCAATATAAACCATCTTGCTATTAGGTAGGTTGCTATTAAGCGAATCAATCTCTGCAGAAAACTTGGAGTTAAACATAATTGCTGCACTATTGTAATCAGAAGCACACTCTCTTCCAATCCCTCCGGCCAACGTTCTCTGCGACGGGACACATCCAATCGGGGGTGCGCTAAAAATTGCAACCCTTCGTGCCCCCAAATCATATATGCTCTACAAATAAAACGTTACATTAATTTTGTATGTAATTTATTAAATGTGTGTGTGTATATATAGTACACGTGTTAATTAATAATTACCTTCAAAAACGAAGAGGCAGATTGTACCATTAAGTCGGTATAAGAAGGAACATCATATTGCAATTGGCGGCCGCGCAACCCAAAATAAGTATTGGCAATGTCGTCGCTGCCCGCTACTGCAAGATACAAACTATTGCGCAAAATGTAGTTTGTTTTGTCTTCTCCAACTATTAGTTTAAGCTTTGCAATATATTCTTTGAAAAAATCCAATTGTTGCGATAGTGGAATGACCGACTAATTTTTTTTTTTTTTTTGTAACAAAAACAAATTAATTATGTTAGAAGATATATGCGGTAGAAATTGATTAAACTCATAACAAAAATGTAGTAAATGTACCACTAATTTGGCCGTCAAAGGATCATATCCAGCGCCGCCTGAAGCAAAGCTTACACCGGTGGGGAGATCTTGTGGTTGCAGTTTCGGGTCCAAATATGCAGGCACAACTTTTTTTATTGACAACTCTTCAGCTGAAATGGGGTAAACCAGTATTAATTTGCGTTAGCTGCTTATTTCAGAAAACAATTGTGACAATATGCATATTTTGGAACATATTTACTAGTAATTTTTGGGGGGATATATATTTATAAAAATGTTGCTCTTGTTTTATATTCATTCACTCATCTCAGTTGATCATGGAGGGCTTTTAAATAAAATCACAAATGGGAAACTCTTGATTTGTTAAAAAAAGTTGTATACACCACTTTATCTTTTATGAATTTATGATTGGCTGACCTGATTTCAAAACTGCAGCTAGCTGTATCAAAATTAAATGTATCTAGCAAGAAAGTTAGAAAATAAACACTAGTATGATATACTACTACTATATTATTGTGTATATTAATTGCATAATCTTTGAAGATGGAGCTTGGTTTTCAGGTCTATCTTATATAATTTCTTCCACTTTGTCACTCACTTCCATAATGGTTAAATAGTACTATATTGATATTGGAATAATAGTCAGTATATAACAATGCCATTCAATTCAACTTCAGCCTTAAACTTTGACACCGACAAATGTACCAATAACAATGCAATGTGATGATATGCATACATAATTAAATGGTTCCGAAAATGAGAAGCATTGAACAAGGCCGTAGATTAGCATACGCAACATGTGCAACTGCACAAACTCCTAACTTAAGAGAA
Source organism: Pelargonium myrrhifolium (assembly GCA_036897405.1). Lineage (NCBI taxonomy): Eukaryota > Viridiplantae > Streptophyta > Magnoliopsida > Geraniales > Geraniaceae > Pelargonium > Pelargonium myrrhifolium. The sequence continues at coordinate 1,825 of JAYMTK010003520.1, read as the reverse complement.
TTCAACTGAAGAAACGGAAAAAAAAAAATTGGAACCTCTTTTAATTTTAGAATGCAACATGCGTTTTTTTCTTCTTCTTCTGTTGATTCAGTTCTTCGAAAAAAAGAGTTAATTACAAAATATTTGTATAAGATATAGAGAAGTTAAAAGTGTAACAACCTATCAAATCCGCAGGGACTTTGCCATCACAAAATCTTCCGGTAGGCAATCCCCCCATGAAATCTCTACCATAGGGAGGGAAGTTGGCCTTAATGACGGTCGCAAGATTGTTGTTGTTACCGGTATCAACTATAGAATCTCCGAACACAATTACCGCCGGAAAAGATACATTTTTGGGTAGCTTAATAGCTTTTGCAGTGAAAAAAAGAGCAAAAATGGTGAGGCACAAAACAAAGCTCAGAGAAGAAGACATGTTTTGTATCTTAGTGGAAACGAAAAAAGGTGTACCTTTATTCTCGTGGTTGTTGTATGCTTTATATACACTATACACAGTGCATGGGGTAGTGGCGGATTGAATTTATTTATTTCATGCACGAAAAGGTTGGTATTTGTTGGCAATTCAACTATTCCATTAAAATCAAATTTCTTAGCTTCTTTCCTAATGTAGCTAATAAATATATGTTATGTTGTTGTGTTGTAGTTGCACCAAGGACCCAAAAGTCCTCCTTTATAATTAAGTGCTGATGTTTCTTGCGGCAGTTGATGAACATTATGAAATGGATTGCGATATTTAACTATGCATATATATTTTAATAATTTATAATAAAAATTTATATTTTATTTTGGAATAACATTAACAGATGTCTCCACTTAATCTGTCAGTGTGTATATATAAAATTGGTTCAATATCTTGTTTAATTACATTGTGTGTTTAAGAAGTTTTAATGTTCCAATATTCACACCAAAATTTAATTAAGTGGTATGTTTGGTGCAGAAGGTTTGATGTTAAACAATTTGATCAAGAGATGATCTACTATATCTCCAATAGCCATAGACATGTCAATTTTATTTTATAGTAGCTATTTATTTGCTTAAAAACTTATCTTAATTTTTCCGGTCTGACGTAAGTTTATTAAAGCCAATCAAAATTTATTAACTTTAGCGCCCAACTTTCTCTCTTGTTAGAACTATTGATCTTTTGAGATCAGCAATTGTTCAATCATTTTTCACTCAGATTTAACATATTCAATTTGATTAATCTTTTCTCGTTTCATCTCTACTTGTGTCTCATCTCATTCTATCCACTTGTATAGAGCTTGTGGCTGATTTGTTAAATTTAGAAGTTTTATTTTTTCTTATTTTGTTGGAAGTTGTTTATTTTACCGTGGGTCGTGTTGTGCGCTGAGCACTCGAATTATTGAAGCAATTATTATCTAAGAAGTCTAAAATTGGGTGGTGTACCGGACATGGCAGAAAATAGTAGTGGAATTTGATGCGCTTCAACTCTTCAAAAACTGTGTGTCAAGTTTCAGTTAATGGAAAATTTTCAAATTTGTTCATACTTGATTAATTATCAAATTAGCATTACTATATGGGGTAATTACAGTAAGCACCTCTAAACTATTCGCTCTCACAATTTACACACTCTGGACTTTGGTCTGTAACTTTTAGCACCTCTGAACTTGAAAAAGATTTTTCAGTCAATGAATCCGTCCGTTACAAAGGAAGTGACCAAAATGCCTCAACCACTCTATAATAGAAAAGCAAAAATAAAATAAAATGAAGAGATGTATCAAACCCTCATTTCTCACATCTCACTTTCTCAAACACTCTATATGCTCTCAAATCACTATTGTCTCGCCGGAGAAGAAGCCTGGGCCATCGC
>JAYMTK010003519.1:0-12195 GCA_036897405.1 Pelargonium myrrhifolium | reverse complement strand
TTTTACCAAACAATACATTAACCTCTATAGACAATAAACTCTATAGACAATAACCTCTATAGATAGGAAATAGACAAACCAAACAAGGCCTAAATTGTGGGTGAATTGGTAGAGAGTTAAGTAGGGAATATTGAGTGACCGAAAGGGACAAGAAAGAGAAAGATAGTAAATTTCATAGAATGATATAAAAATTTAAAAAATGATAGGGTCACAAGTGTAATAAACCTAATAAGGGTGCCGCAGTTGGTTAATCCAGCTGTGTGCGTGGAAAGAGATCTCATGATCGATCTCCACTCAACACATATTGGTGGTGACGGTGTAAGAGACCACTTTGATGCGGTAAAGTGTCAAAAGCTCTAGACTAGAAGGCAGAGATGAAGTCTCTCTCTTGAACACTAAGACACTTGTTCATATTCCGTTACCTAAGCTATTGCAATAAAAGATTTCGAAGTCTTTTGTATAAAAAAAGAAGTGTAATAATGAGATTGTGTTGTAACCTAACCTACGTAGCCAAATTGCACTGCAATAATCTGACAATAGCCATTGAAGAGGAGAGATATAAGATGCATTATTTACCATTTTTGCCCTTATCATGCAATGCATTTGGTATTAAATAAAAAAAAGTTATTCACCGTTTGGTATGTGCTATTTATATGTACTCATGAATGACCGTCATATTATAACTTTTTTTATATTCAATCTTTACATGAAGGAGGGGAGTTATACAATTTCTTCGGTCTGGTTATCAAGGACATCTTATATTTTTTAGATGGTTTTCGTTCTCTATTGTTTCAGTTTGTTAAATGGTCTGAAAATCGCGTGACTCATGTTTTAGCAAAGTCTTTCGAGTTGTGTTTTGAATATAATTGTTGGATTGGACTGTCAGTCCCTTCCTTCATTATGTCGTTGTTGTCTTGTTGGACAATGATCTAGATTAATTTGTATCTTTGAAGTGTTTTTTCGAAGAAAAAGAAACATTTAAGAGTAAACGAGAAAGAAGGTATATATATGGTGGAACCCATGTAGTATAAATCGTTTATCATTGTGGGGTTATGCAATACTATGATGCACATATATTAATATGAGGAAAAAGAATGTAAACCAAAAATTTAATTTGTTTTAATTAGGCTCAGTCAAACTAACGAGGTAATGACATTTCATTTAATTTCACTTATATCCACTCAAATGAATTTGTGGAAGCGGAGCAACCCGCTCGAATCCATGATTTTAAAAGAGATGCCATCGTTTAATGAGCTAAGCTTAAGCCATAAATTAATTCACTTATAATCACCCTTATTCTATTAATATAATGTAGTCTTGGATATTCAATTATTTGTTTTTTCCTGGTCACCTTTCTCTATTTTTCAAATGACATATCATCATCATATAGCCTGGTTATGCCTTTGCCAGCTTCCTTCCCTTTATTTATTTATTTTTTCTTTTTGTAATGGTTGTCACTAATTGATAAGTCAGTTGTGGATTTTGATGTGTCTATGTATACAACAAGGACCCTAAGCCAACATATTAGAAAGAGAGGATTTAATACGATGTTTTGTTCTTACACATTTATTGAAACATATATAAGTAAAATTTTGATATGATATTATGTTTTTATTGGTTTGACTTAACTTAAGCTAAAACAGCTGAGTACACATATAATTAATAAGATCGACAAACGTTAATCTAACAATCCGAATTCACTAATTACTTTTTAATCAAATCACCTCTTATTTACACATAACATTTTAGATAAATTGTTAATTAGTCATGAGATTGCAACTCCAACAAATTAGAGAATGACACTTCAATGTTTCATTAGCTATAGCTTTTATTTGTATCTGTTTCAATAAATTTATGAATATAAAATATCTTATTAATCGAGTATGTAGTAGTTTTTATAGGCAGAGTTAGGGGTAGGTTGTAGTAGGCAGTCGTCCACCCTAAGTCTATTCAACAGAAAAATTAATTCTGCTAAATAGTTTTGTTAATCTAATATCGACCGACTATTTATAATTCTATCAGTAATATTGTCTAAAAAAGTTTACCTACACTTCCTTCGAAGTTGGGCTCCGCCACATGAGAATGTGTGTACATACATACATATACACACACACACACATGCGTGTATACACCCAAAAATATTTCAATTAAGTGACGAATAAAGAAAAATGAGAAAGTGAGAAGCAAGTAGAGCACAAGAACCTGGAGATAATATTTTGGGCAATGTAGCTTATAGCAACTTTATTTTGGCTTAAAGGTGAATCAATGAAACACAAATTTGATCTTATCTCAAGAGAAAAGTGACATGAATCTCAATACTCAAAATCCCAATTGATTCAAAACAATTATTAAGATAATAAAGAACCAAACATTGGATTCCAAAAGAAAGATAGATATTCATCAAGCCATTATAAGATGGACATGCATGCAAAAATATGCTCACACCAAAAGTCTTTGTATTGTAATCAAATAAGGAGGTCTAAGGTCTCAAGATATTGGTATCTACGATATTTAAAGTTGTTTACTTATTTCGACGTTGTATCAATATAATGTAAATTGAGATACGTTCTTAAAATAATTTAAAAGAAATAAAATTTAAGGCGTACACACACAATCTGACTTGAATACGTCTTTATAATATAACTAGATATATAAAAGAGAAATTATATTTCGTATGTGCAAGGATAAGATTCATGCATGCATGGATTAGTTTTGCAACTTGAATAAGTCATATATACACGCACACGTACACATATAGTTACAAAAATTGTCCATCTAAACAATTGGAATCCGTTGTATATTGTTATGAGTCAGTTTATTCAAAGGCAGATAAAACTCATACGAAAATGTCAGACTTATAAATTAAACTTCTCTCACAATTAATATAACATATGAGAATTTTGACATTGTGAACCCATGCAATCTCATGAAGAGTTCAAAATGCCATTTTAGGAGGATAAAATGATGGCTAGTTTAGTTGTTATGAGTATCTAGAATTGCTTAAAAATTGGTTTGGAATACTAATAACAATAACAAGTGAAAAAAGAAAAGAGAGAAGAGACATTCCAAATTCTCTTTGGTGGGGTTTACTTGAGAATAAACTTTCACTAGCCACAAGGTTGTTAGTAGTGATAAGAGAATAATGGGAAAAGAAAGGAGGTAGAAAGAGAGTGAACATATTAATAATCATTACTTCTTTTCTCTTTTCTTTTTTTAAAACAAAATACTATATTCAAAAGCTTATAGTCAGTAATTCAATGGATTAGTTTTTTTATGAAATTAAAACCATCATGAATGGAGACAAAATAGACAACCTTGAGGTTATGCAATAGGAATAATTTCATGCCCAATGTATGATAATAAGTGTAATCAGCGACAAGTTATCATTATGTTATTGATTAGTAATAAAATTTAAATCGCAAATATTACTGATCCGTGAAAGATTTGCGACGACAAAAGAAATGAAAATAGAATTTGAATGCACGAAGGATTGAGCCTTTTTTTCCGCGAGAAACCAAGTTGGGAGTAAGTCGTTATTTTATCGTTATAAATTGTATCAGTACTATATATGAAAAATTTGAAAATCTAAAGAATTTGGTAGCTAATTGTTGTTTTTTTTGTAATTGTGCATTAAAACACTTTGTTTAATTTTATGAACTTGAATGATATACACTGTTTGTGCAATCAAGGACTTAAATTTTATTAGCATGACACCAAATTAACCAATGGCAAAGGTAAATTGAAAATGATATTACTTATTAAATTTCATGATGAAAAGGTACACATGGAGCACAATAAGCTTTATTGAGAGAGATAGAGTCAATGAATAATATACCAATAATAAGTATATGCATGTTGTGGGGTTTTAGGTTCTTTTTTCTTTTATTTTCTTCATGAATGAATTGAGCTTTTGCTTCTCATTTTCAAGTCTTCTAAGCTATGTCATTCTTTTAAATTTTATTCAAATGAAAGTCCTCTTATGGTGTGGGTATTTTATAATAGGGACAAAGGAATGAAGAGACAAAAAGTTCCAACATCACCCTAGAGCTAAGACTTACAAATTAAAAATTAAAATATTTTTTTTACTTTAATAAAATTATTTTAATTTATCAAGAAGTCGGCAATTCAAATTTTAGGCCATGTTGAAAAGATTCAACGAGTTTTACATAAAAAATGTGTGGGTGAATATAAATGTCTGGCCCGATCGATTTGCAGTCTTTCAATGTCGAATTTGTGCGACCAGAACTTGCAAAAACGTAGATCAAATTGCAAGCACCCATAAATTTGAGTAGTAAACTATCAGCTCTAACAAGAAAGTTAACTTCACACCATCTTGTTTATACATTCTCCAAACGATTTTAAAGATGCATTTTCACGTCTGTTTAGTGTAACTGCAATTTCCCCTTAATATATCCTCTTAATATATGTATACATGAATGATCAAATTCATGTGGTGCAATGCAAGGATGTGATGGGTCAAAATGGAAAGAGAGAGACAATAAGCAAAAGCAGTCCATAAAATGGACTGATCATCATCTCTCAAAACAAGATAGATAGTGACCTTGTAATTGAATTCTATATATACATTAGACACCTTAATTTGGAGAATATCAATCATCACATATCACACAAAGAGAGAGACCAAAATCATCATCACCATCATCAAGAGATTGAGAGAGAGATTCTGGTTTTGCCATTGCCTTTTCTGTGATTGATTGAGAATCATTTCTCTTTCTCTTCCACATAATAATATACACACATAGCTACTATAGTATCAAATAAAGATCTATCCATTAGAGATCTTTCTGGGTTTTCTTGGAGTTTTCTTCACTATAATATTGTTCCTTCAGCTAGCTAGCCATGTCCATTTCCACTCCTTTGTCTAGTGTTTCTTCTGCTGGTACCACCAAATTTGTCCATGACTTTGCTTCTTCTTTAAGTCCTCATGTCCTCTCATCTTTATCTCCTCCTCATCACCAACAACAAAACAACATCAAGAAGAAGAGAAGCCTTCCTGGCAACCCAGGTACTACATACAGACAGAGCCGTCTCATTCATTTTGGATTCTGCTAAACTAAAAAACTCATGATTTTCGTCTCTACTCAAGCTGACCATCAAAACCTCTTTTTTAAGAAAACGTGTGTTGCGTTTCTTCAATTAATACACCTACTAGAAAATTAGCCTATTCTCGACTAGGACCCTAGTGTAGTTGCACATTTTGCCGGTCAAATATGTAAGTTATTAATGGTTGACACTCAATTACCGTCAAAATCAATCTTCTTAGCATGGCGCTTTCTTGCCATAAAATCATTGTAGCTAGGGCGTGTAAAGCGTCAAAACACACAAAAACATGCTAATCGATGAAAGGAAAATGTAGATCGACTGTGGAAATAGCTAGACGTTCTAGTTTTTGAACTCATTCATAAACATTTACACATTTTCATGTGTGATATATAAGAATACTATAATGACATGTTGAATTATGTTCATTGACTTATATTTCAAATTGTTTTGATAATAACTAATGCATGCATGCAGACCCAGATGCTGAAGTGATTGCACTATCACCAAAGACCCTTTTGGCCACCAACAGATTTGTGTGTGAGGTGTGCAACAAAGGGTTCAAGAGAGAGCAGAACTTGCAGCTCCATAGGAGAGGCCATAACCTCCCATGGAAGCTGAAGCAAAGGAGCTCCAAAGAGATGATGATAAAGAAGAAGAAAGCTTATGTGTGTCCAGTGCCATCATGTGTACACCACCACCCTTGTAGGGCTCTTGGGGACCTTACAGGGATCAAGAAACACTTTTGCAGGAAACATGGAGAGAAGAAGTGGATGTGCAACAAATGCTCTAAGCTCTATGCTGTCCAATCTGATTGGAAGGCTCATTCTAAAACTTGTGGCACTAAAGAATACATATGTCATGACTGTGGCACGCTTTTCTCCAGGTATTTATTTGATCACTCCAAGAAAAATCGTAATGTGTGACATAAGTATATGTTAAAAATCACTAAACTCTTTCATAAAATTCATTACGTGACTTGTCACAAATGCTTGTGACAGAAAAGTCCGTAATAACTAGATTTCAACAATGCATAATTGTGATGAAAAATATGATTTTTGTCACAATTTGTGACGGAGCTGTGATGAAAATTTCTCTCACAGATTTTCCGTCACAGTTCGCAACTTTTCTTTGTACATTTTTTTTTTATTCACTTCAAATTAATGTTTTTATTGAAAGTTGTGTTTGTGTCATATGGGGTTTTAAATTTAATATTTGTCTCAAAATTGCAATGGTTTGTTTATGTTAATTTCTAGAGGCTCAATATATAATACATTGATGATCTCTTTTGAACTCTATATATGTCTCTCTAAGTTTCTAGCTTGTTGCATATATCTCATGTCTTTTTTGGTTATGCATTGCATGATTTTTGCATTGCATGCCTCATTGCTCAACTGTCTCTATCCAAACCCACAAACACAAGCATATCATTTTCTTAGCTAAGCATGTCTCCTAATTCCTTTAATTTGTTCTCTTTTTGGCTCAACTCATTTGGTGATTTTCTTAGCTTTCATGTTATATGAAATGACAACTAATTTATTTATGTGCGGGCCTATAGTCATTAACTTTTTGACTCATACTCAACATACGAATATAAATAATAATTAATAAAATGTTAACGACTTTGTCATTTGACTATCTCAATTAAACTACAAAATTGGTATAACTTTAATTTTAAGTGACTATCTCGACTAAAGAAATGTAATGCTTGAACGTTCTGTTATGAATTGATGGGTACCGATAGATAATTAACAAGATACATGCCACCGTCTATGTCATTCGACTCTCTTTGTGAAACTATATATATGATCGAGATGACTTTAATTGGAACTGATGATCTTAACCAGAGGAATATATACGAACATTTTGTTACTTTGATTGACTTATTTTTGTAACTATTTTGAACAGGAAGAGCGGTTTCATCACCCATAGAGCATTTTGTGAAGCATTGGCTGAAGAAAGTGCAAGAGTACTACTCTCACCTCAATCTAATTATAATAATCTCCACCATTATCCTCTACAAAATATTCATCAACATGAACTTGATCTCTCAAAACTCTCAAACTCCTGGGACCCACCTCCTCAAAACCCTAACCCTAACTTCAACAAGGGCTTGATGATGATAACCTCAAATGGTGCCACGTCAGCAACTACTACTTCTAGCAACAACAACGTTGGCGTGGGTTTTGGGTTCGGAGAAGTAGTGGGTTGTTTCTCGCCGGAGTTCTTGGGGATGTCCACGTGGAAAAAGACCGACAGGCTGACCAGAGACTTTCTGGGTCTCGCCGGCGCCGGCGGAAATGGAAATATTCATGGGAGCGTTAACGTTAGCGTGAACGTGAGGGATGTGCTAAACTTCACGGGAGGCGTTGAGTTCCAAACATACGAGCGTGTGAACCTGAAGCCTCGCGCGCATGCTGCGCCGGAGACATGGGGGGATTATTGAACAACATTTTAGTAGGCAAGGGTATATTTGGCAATTCGGATAATTTCATCGTGTGAAATGACAGAAATAGCCCTGATGTTTGAGGTTTAGTCTACTGTATGTGCTGCATTATCGTACTTTGGTACTTTTAATTTTGTGTTTGTTGTAATTGTAAATGAAATGGCAAGCTGTCCACAAAACTAAAAATTCAATCTAATTGGTTAAATTTCCCTCAAGTGTTTTAAAATTTAAGAGGCAAGGGTTGCTGAGGCAACTTCGTTCTGGGAAGCGCTTAGTTGGATTGAGTTAAGGGATTGAAATTTGTTGGTGATGGAGTCGGATGCGGAGGTAGGTAACACCAGTGTCTTGGGTCTAATAGTTGATGACATCTTGCCTATTAGTGCAGGTTTTTCACTTTTTTTTTTGTACTCAGTTTCATTTTATTCGTCAGTTTGCGATCCGGATAGCTCATGTTTAACCAGATTTCTCTTTCTACTTTAGGAGTTGAAGGCTGAATTGGTTTAAATCTGTTGATCGATGTTTCAGGCTTGCTAGCCTCATATTTTTCTGGTTGATTTCTTAATAATACATGTCCGTTCAAAAAAAAAAAAATGGATTACAAAAATAATGCACCATGTCTGAAAAGAAATTTAGAGGCATATGGTTATTACCCGTACGAGAAATATTTGTAATTTCTACTAGAATATATTATATAAACCAACGAATTTAAGAGATAAAAGAATTTCAACCAAACAGTTACGAACTGAAAATCATTCAAGTCAACGAGGAAATGTTATCTCACAATTTAATACTCATATCCGATCATTTTGTTTGTATTTTGACCAAGTTTCCGCAATAACTCAACTCTAAAACTATCAAGGGTTTTCAAGAAGACTGTAAAAGAAGAAAACTGTAAAAGTGAAATCAGTGTACATACACTGACAATATAGTACTGAAGTCCAAGTAGCTGATGGTTTTTACTTTGGGAATTCACAGCAACAACCTTTTCTCCCCCAAACATAAAACTTCCTAGTAATTGTCATTTCCCATGAATTCTTTTTCCCACACTTTCTTTCTTTCCAAGCACTATTCAAGAAAAGAAAACGGACAATTTTGAGGACATTGAAATGCTGCAACCTTTTGTAAAGAAGAGAAGATAAAAACATGCTGTTCTAAGCGTGAAGCCAAAAGGCAAGCTCAGTTGATTCATTGTGGTGGTCCTTGTGGTACTAAAAGCTACAAGAGATGAAAAGGAAAAGAAGGAGAAAAATATGTCAACGGTTATGGAAATGAAGGTAGAGAGATGGAATTTTTGAATCGTTTGAATTGAATCTCTCACACAATTTTTGAAAACCCTTTCTCAAATTCCGTGCAAATGACCCCATGTTGCAGTCTTTTTGCTGAATGCTCACATCATATGACCATATGTATGATCAGCAACAATTAGGTCAATCTCGTTAACGTTATCAGCGTTTGTTCGGTAACTCTATTCTGAAACTGGAAAAAATCGGAAGTTGTTTGATAAAAAATGAGAGGATGTGCAAGTTTATGAAACGATAAAAAAGGACATATATATGTGAAGTATGTCGTTATTTGTAATAGGGTTAATTGCACACAGATACATTGTACTTGACACGATTTGCACATAACTACACTGTACTTTCGAAACGTGCACATAACTACATGAACTTTCAATAAGTTGCAAATAACTACATGAACTTTCATTAAATTGCAAACTATGTTAACTTTATCAAAATCTCTAACTTTAACAGTTAGGGGTGACAATTCGTGTTCACGGGTCGTGTTGAAAGTTTAGTATTTTATTAAATGTGTCAACACGAATCCGACTCATTTATCAAACGGGTTGAAAACAACGACACGAACACGACTCGTTTATGAGCAGGTTGACACGACTAACAGGTTTAAGTAATTGGGTTCAAAATTATACGACCCGGCCCGACACTTTTATATACATGGGTTGATAGTGACATGACACGGCACAATATATTTGACTCGTTTAACTTATATGAGTAATTTTATACATGATAAGTATGAAATTTTAGATTTTTATCCTTAAATAGGTGGGTTAATAAACATGTTACTCTACACGTTTATGACCCATTTAATTAAACGGGAAAGACATGTTAAACATGTTCGACATGAACACGACACAATTATAAACGGGTTGAGATAGACAACACGAACCCTACACGGACATGATTATGTTGAACCCAAACCCACTTAAACTCGTGTCGTGTTCGTGTCGAACCCGTTTAACCTGCCTATCCCATTTAATTAACCCATTTATTATCCCATGATTATGTTGACCTATTTTATAGAATACTAAACTTTCAACACGTCCCGTGAACACGAATTGTCACCCCTAACTGTTAAAGTTAGAGATTTTGATAAAGTTAACATAGTTTGCAACTTAATGAATAGTACAATGTAGTTATGTGTAATTTCGAAAGTACAGTGTAGTTATGTGCAAATCGTGTCAAGTACAATGTATCTTTGTGCAATTAACCCCTAAAATAACACGATCAAATATCATAATTGTCTTTTAAAAAGAAAAAAAGAGAGAGTATAATACTATATATTGTAGCTATATGTAGGTGCTCTGGAAATACAAGTTTCGAATATATCTTTCGAGCCTGTTGCCCTGCCTCGAATAAAAAGGAGATAAAGAATTGACATAGTCTGATGTACTTCCTGGTCATGGCCCATGAAATATGGAAAGCGAGAAACAAATGCATCATTGAAAATATGCAAACCTCGTGGTTAGGACTTTCTAGGCTTGGACAGTGCCAATGGATGTCTGTGAAGAGCGCTATGGAGAGGAAGAAGTTCATGAAGAAGGGAGAAATATTATAAATTAATTCTAACCAGGTTTCATCTAGGGTGATAAATCTTATTCTCTTTGCCAGAGGGATTGTGATTACATCCTCATTTGTGATGGAGCTTGAGATGGTAGAAAGGTCGGCATTGGTTGGGAGATTTTAGATAGTGATGGGCGGATTTTCGCCAAGCTTTGCAAGCCGGTGGTGGCTGCGACCCCGCATCAGGCTGAGCTTCAAGCCATATTAGCTTATCTAGATGTGGCATTTTATGTGACTCCATCAATGTTTGCAGGGATTGTTCTCAGCTAGCTTTTAGAGAGCAGGAGGCGTGGAGATATGGAGAAGATATTAAGTACTTATGTAATGTTATTTCGGTTTCATTTTGTAAGTGGGCCTCTAGGGAAGTAGTTAACGGTGCTCAGTGTTTAGCGTTATTAGGAAAAAATGGCCTGGAAAAAGCCTGGACTTTGTTGTAATATTTATGTTTTTAAATAGTTATGATATGGTACTATTATCAAAATATATATATATATATATATATATATATAATATTATTTTGAAAGACTTTATATATTAAAAAAGAAAAATAGATGGAGAATAGACGTTTATTTACATATATGCTTAAATTAAGCAATAATTTTAAATTCAAATATTTATCAAATCAATTGATTGAATCATTGATTGAATCAAAATTATAAAATTAGCAAGAATTTCTCGCATTATTCAAATTAAGTATTATTTCTAGAATCAATAATCATAATCAAAATTAATTATAGACTTATTTTACTCATAATCAATTACAATAAATTCAATTTTTGCAATGAGTTACACTTATTAAATTCTCACAAAAAGTCAAATTTCTAATATTGATACCACTCACATAGTATATGATATATTTTAGTTCGATATAAATATTTTTACTTAATCATAACATAACAAGATAATAAATTATAATGAAAATATGTTTATCGTCACATGACATAAATTTAAGTACAACCTCTACCCAATCATGTTAGAACCCACAAAAATGGATTTAGATTAAGAGAAGACGTTCCAACGAGTTAACTCTGTCCATAATTATTTTATTCTAACTATTAGTACCTTTTGTAAACTAAAAGTCTCATTTTAAAAAAATATATATATTACATTGTTAAAAATTATTTTATAACCTATGAAAATACAAAATTTATTATAATAAAAAAATTTATTTTTTATTATTTATCATAAATATTTTTCACTCTTACATAAAATACAATATTATAAAATATATATTTACATAATAATACTCATAAGTAACCCGTGCATCACACATGTAATTTTGCTAGTAATTATAACAAATCATTTTTTTTTTTCGAAGTTTCAAAGTCATAGTAAAACTCAAACTCCACTTGAGTTTTGGAATAACAAAATTATTTGTTTTTACTTTCTCCTTCAAGTTGAGCCTACAACTGATTCAAGATTGAAAATACTTTGAGGTTAGCATTTTTCAATAAATTTTAATTTTTGTTATTATTTCTCGTAAACAAATTTATTTGATCAAATATTTTTTTTCATATTTATACCGCAAAATCACTTTTATCAAAAAAAAAATCAATTTTCTATTGTTTTAAACTCAAATCTCACATTGATATGACTGATGAGTTAATTCATGTTATAAACCATGTAAAGTTTAATATGTAAACAAAATTAGCTCTCGATACTTGCATATTTTGAATAATGTACAAAATAAATGAGCAAAGTCATAACAACATCTGATGAAGCAAGAAAATTTAGAAGTCGCCTCGTCCAATGGGAGACGGACACGTGGCTTCGGCTCCCGAAGAGACGAAGGTCAGCGACGGATTGGGTACGGATCTGGGTGACGGGCGA
>JAYMTK010003518.1:0-12196 GCA_036897405.1 Pelargonium myrrhifolium | reverse complement strand
ATCCCGGAACCACATCCGAGACTTTGCTTAACGATGTGCTTTGTTCGCAGGACCCAGGTTACTGACCAGACCCGGACCTGCTCCACCTATACAGATTCGGCCAAGGAGGAGATCCACAGGCTCACTGCCTGCTTCCCTTGAATTTGACCTTGACATTTGGAGAAGAAGACCAGACGACGTAGTTTCATACCTAGACGTGACAGTTGGGAAAATTAGCCATATCAATCTCGATCTTCATTTCTTTAAATATGTTTGTGTGGAAAACTTATTCTTAAGCCGGAGACGGTCTCCCGGACACACATTCTGGGTCTCTGCTTAACGGTGCGTTATCTGCGCCTGCGACAAATCACTGACCGAACTCAGACCAGACACTCACATCACCCGATACCCGAACTAAACACTAAGACCCGGCCCGTTTGACGAACCTTAACTTTGAAAAATAATATCATAACGACGACGTACCTACTTTTAATTTTTGACTTAAATAAAAATAGTCAAACCAATATTGATCACCTAAACAATGTTGTGTACAAGATCGTAGAGAGTTAGAGTGAAATGCAGGTTAGCTAGAATTTAATGTGAACGTAGTCACAGAATATGTACTCCCCCTGTCTCAAAATGAGTGTTCTGTTTGTGTTGCATTTTTGTCCCAAGACAAGTGTCCTCTTTCTTTTCTTAGTAAGTTAGTTATGCATGAATTGTCAATAATATCTTTATAACAAGTTAGTTAGTAACTTTCAACACATGAATATGAGATGCAATAGTAAACATACCACCCTAACTAACTTTTCTTTAATTTCTCTCAAAATAGAAATGAGGACACTCATTTTGATTGGGACGGGGGGAATATAAATTTGTATGAATCCAACTCTCTTTTGAAGGTCTACGTAAAGACTCGAACTCAAGACTATAAAACGGTGGCCTAAATGGATTAACCGCTTGACCCGCATGGCGTTGGTCCGATTAGTTAATTTAAGTTGTTTATGAAGAGCAGGTATAGCGAGAAAATAATAGAGAAATACAAACAATTGACATGTAACTAACAAAATGAATGAAGCAGTGAAGTAGAGTCATGTGCGAAACTAACATGAATGAATAGTCAAAGGAGCCTACAAATCAATTGACATCCAACCAACGCAATAAAACCTGTGTCTGCTGGATCAATCAATTAATTGTCAAAGGAGCTCAGTGTTTTCAAGTCTCACTGTTGCATGAGGATAGAGATAGTATAAAAAGGATTTGTTTCTTGACAAACAAACCTCATGTTCGAATCTCTATGTTAGTACGTTTGTCAATAAAAAACTTGAGATTTTGACTTCACTTGGATTTCCTTGACTGCATAAACAAGTAAATTTTTAGAGCAACACCTCGAACTCACTGTTTTCAAGTGTCACGCGCAAGGGCCCCTCCTTATTGGCACGTCTTCCCCGGCTTGAGGTCTTGCAGATATCCGGCATCTATTCTCGCTCATAGGTATGTCGTGATTGTTGGCCTCTTGTCCCAACCAGATGGAGACATACCCCGGGCTGGCCTAAATGCAACAATAAACCATATTCATTCACATCTACAGATATGATTCACTAAAACTAAGCTTGCAAGTTGGCCTTTTTTTGCAAAAGATACAAACATTCGCTATCAGGTGATGATTCAAACAACTTGTCAGCCAACTTCAAGGAACAATCTCACACTACCTTGTTTTCATTAGCTAGAGCTCATTTGCTCCAATATACATATTCAGTCTCACAAGTTATACAGTTTGAAAACATTAAGTTAATTCACAACACATACAATAATAAAAGGGCTAAAAATGGACTTGTATTTTCAAGATTGGTTGGCTGGACAATCTGGGCACGGAGTTAAATTGTATAGAACTATCAACTCCACGACACAGTGTCAGCAAAGATAAAACTGTTGGTTGCGCCGAATAAGTTGGCCATCTGCAGAACAAGAGCTTGGCATGCGGCAGATGTTGGCTGAACTGATGGTGGAAAACTAGGCATACACTTTGGAAGGAATTCCTTCTTATTGAAGGTTGGAGCATACAGTGTCAACACTGAGCGACAGAAAATGAACCTGCATACGAAGAATCAACTAACATAAATTATATGTAGCCCATATACAACAGCTAACTAGTTTTGGTTACCGACTGCAAAAACATATTGAAATCATTATTTCATCTACAACTATAGACACAAATGGTTATTTGATAGCTTTTTGGAAATATCTACTACACTAATAACAAAATAAAATGATACCTGATGCCAATTATGCGTACAACAAAGTATATATCAAAGGCTTCACAATATTAATTAAAAGTTGACTTCTCTGTTATCTGAGGTTAGCAAGTTAGCTCTGCTCTGCGTCTAATCCATTGCAAATTTAAATGGATATCTCCAACTATCAGAATCTTATTCAGATATTGCTAGTCTTGTACTTGCAAACAAATGTAATATGAAACTTCAGATGATTAAGCTTGAGCGCGGTATCTGAGTAAAGATGGGTTCATATGGGCTATTTTGAGTCATCCTTATAAAGAAAATGTATTACCTACCTCAAGCCATTAATGGCTCAAACAAGTTATCCAAGGAAAAGTTACCAGACAGATTCTTTAATTGCCCGGAAGGTCTGTGCCCAAGGCACGGCCACAGGTTCAATAACTGTAGTATCTAATTAACTTTTGTCAAAACTTGCAGATTGAACCATGTGAGGAAAGCTTATATACATAAATTCAATATAAGCTCATGTGAATGCCTAATTATTTTCAACGTATCTAACATAACATTTAGACCACAAAATATTTTCACATCGAAGAGCGAGATGTAAGCCTACAAAGAAAGCAAGGGAACTGGAATAAAGAATGGATAGTACCTTAATATAAATCGCCGTAAGAATGGATCACTTAGAATCTGAGCCCAAACAAGGTCAAGGGTGTCTGATGTTGCCAAAGTCACTCCCCAATCATTTAATGACGAGGAAAGGAGCTCCTCAGCCTTGTGATAAGTCTCCTGTAGCATTTTTTCCTTATCAATAAACCAAACATTGTAAGTAACTATTAGCTGGACAGACAGAAGGATGGATCTTACATTTTCAATGTCAGAACCTGAAAAACCAAGAAACAGACAGAAAGCCTGCAATGGAGCTGTGAGGAAAATGGTGAATAGACTTCCACTTGGGTGACGAGAGTAATCAGCAGAAACGGTAGGAGGTGAAGAGCTTGGAGATAGGAGCATTGCAGCAGGCTCTCCTTTCTCTGCTCCACATATTGTCTGCAGATGTTTAGGAATATTTAGCTTTCATATGGGATTTGAAATTAATAGAATCACAGAAAGTACGATAAAAGCATTTTTAACGAGTCGATGACCAGACCTAGTGCATTGAGAAACCATAAAAACAATTAAAAGGCACATAATATCAGTTCTTATTATGTGTCAACTGCACAATAAATTAACAGATCCAAAATATGTCTCAGATCAAAAAGAGAGCCTGCAGATCAAAAGAAAACTACCAGTGGTGAGTGAGTCAACAATTACTGAAATATGAAATATTATGGATTTTAAAGACAATTCTCTGATATTAAATTAAATATTAAAGTTTAGAGTTACTGAAAATGCTCTGATGAAAAGCTTAAGACATGTCCCTTCAAAATTCTCAACTATTTCAAATTTTCTTTATTTCTTGACCTCAAACTAAAATAAATTCATAACATAATGGATTGTTTATATTAGAAAAACTTTCATCTTTCTTATCTTTTCCTTTTCTTCTTCAAACGGTCAAACCCTTCACATCGACATGTCCCTTCAAAACTTGGGCTTAAAATCTTAAACAATTATTGACTATACACCTAGACTGCAGGATTTAAATGCAAAACTGCCATACGTAGTTCTGATGAACTCAGAATGACGAGTTTAGGGTTTATAAACTTGCCTTGAATGCCTCGCTTCCATCGCTATCAATGATCATAAAAAGAGGCTTTCTTGTAAATGGAATCAAGTCACAAGGATAAATGCAATTTATTCCTGCAAAAGAGGTTATTTGGAGTGGGAAAAAAGAAAAGAAAAGAAAACTTCATAACCCTGGACAAGTAGATATACTTAACAAGATCATTGTACATAAGATGGCAACCACTTCAGTAAAGTATTTATAGAGTACCTCCATTTCCGCGACTACTAAATTGTAAGCAACCACTTGGATCAGATATACAATCTTCTTTATTTTGCACAGGAGGATTGAGGTTATCACTTAGGGAGCTAAATGAAAATGAGGAGGTAAGACCAGAACAACTGGTATGCAATTCAGAGTCTTTGACTGTGCTCTCCACAACACAAGCTTCAGACCCAGATGGAAATGAAAGAGTGTGCCCACCTCTTCCTGAAACAATTTGATAGGTGCTAAAGGTACAATGATCTTACATTCTTAATAAACTGGAAAAAAAAAATCGAGAAATAAATATAATTTCTGTAACCTGAAGCTGACAAGTAGATAAAGAGAACACCGTCAGGAGGTAGCTCCTCACAAATGGTGGCCAGAACCTGCCCAGAGAGAACACACCCAGATATAACAATATGTTAGCTAAATGAGCAAAAACATGAAATGCTACTCAATACTGATGCACTATGTCTTGCAAAATAAAAGAAAAGAAAAATGTATGTTCAAGTCTATTATTTAAATTTAGATATAACCTATCAGAAAATCAGTATTATGAATGCATGTTTGGAATCTGCATCCTCAAATCAGATTTGAGAGCAACACACTGGGTTCTCTATATATAGTATCATCAAGCAACATAATTCAACAAATGCACTTTGTAACTCAAAAAACAAGAGAGAGAGAGAGAGAGAGAGAGAGAGAGAAAGAGAAAGAGAGAGAGAGATTTGCCACAGCATTCCACAAGCAAATTTCAAATATTACGGACTTGAATATAATGTCATTAATATATGAAAAATTTGTTGTTTCAAGATTAGCAATAAGTTTGTAACATGCAGCAACACAGATATTCAAGTTTTCTGCAATCAAAATGTGCATTGGTTTCCATTTTGAGAAAAATTAAGGAGATACTAGTTAGTGTGTACATTTCCTCTAATATCCCCATGTTCATGCGTTGTAACAAATTCAAGGGATGCTAGCTAACTTGTTATAGGGATACTATTGGTAATAATTCATGCATAACTAACTTCGTAAAAAGAAAAGAAGACACTTGTTTTGGACAAAAATGCAAGAGAAACAAGACACTCATTTTGAGACGAAGGGAGTAATATCTATAATCTATATTTGGAAAAGCAAAATTACGAAAAGGTGAAGTATGAAATTATTTATAACAATTTTACCAATTATTCATATTACATGGTCAAAAAAAGAAAGAACCACAAATGCTCATTACCACGATAACTTATGCAAGGTAAAAATGCATCTACAAACAACCCCTGTATATCATCACACATAAATAATGAGTCTGACAGCTTTAGGTTGCACTAAAACAAATAAATCCTAACCAATCTATAAGAGAACATCACAAAAATGTAAAATAAATGGGGAAAAAATGCAACACAAAAGTTAAAAATATTTTAAATAACCTACATTTTAAACACGCGACACATCAAACAGCTCTACAAAATCCTACACACCATGCATATTTGAAAAGGAAGTAAATAAAAGATAAAAGAAACTATAATATCTATATCAAACACATTAGAACAATTACCAACACAATTATTATTATTTTTTATCAGCAAGCGTAACTACCGATGTTCGATCCTGAGACCTCAAAAGGATAAAGCGCCTTAAACTAATTGCCCTAATGGTAGTTGTTCCAACTTCCAACACAATTCTATTCAGAGACTTTTTGGTGAATAGAAGCAAAAGAAGATAATTGCATCCCTGTACAGTATAGCATACACCAAAAGGATCTAAGATCTAACTTGGATATCCTACAACCTAACAATGGTATGATAAATGAGTGACAAAAGATGCTTACATGATATATTTTTAATTAATACATCACATCATACTCACTGCTATTAGATGTGTCACAGAGGGACGGTATAGAATAGCTTTCCTCGGGTTAGGTGGCAAAGTAGGATCAACAATATCCTGGGAGTGGTTGATGCGACTCGGCCCTGGGGCCCCATTCTGACCAGATTTAGCACCACTTGATTGGTAAAATGAACCACTTGGTTCCCATTCCAGACATTGAAGCATCCGAAAGGTATCAAGAGTGAGTTCTGAAAACTTAACCTAATCAAGAGACAAGAGGGTAAGAAGTTTAGAAAAACAAAGATCCACAACAAACTCAACACTAAATGTACAAGTTATCATCACATTACAAGTCAAGGAAAGAACCTTCATATCTAACCTCATTGTGATGAAAGCTGCTCAGTATAGCATCTCTTAATCTTAAGTGCCGCTTTACAGTGAATGTAGCAACATGAGGTAGTGAATCTGGATGAGGGTCCAGTACAAGACTATATCTCAAAGGCCTGATGTTCATAAAAGCTGCGTCAGCTTTCAAAAACCTAATTATTTCCTGGAGGACCACCTTCCATTCCTTAAAGTCCGTTTCCTGGAAACAAGACCATCTGGTAGTTATTATTCAATCTATCTACATGCAAACAATGTTAAGGAATTTCTGCAGCCATGACATAGCCTGACATCAAAGAGGCATGTTAATATAGCATGTATGATCAATTGGCTATATCCTCAAAATAATGACAAATCCTCAGGATATCATAAGATGACACCACACTGATCCTTTAACATCATTTATTTCAACTATAATGTCCATTGTCTATAAGAATACCTTTATTCATATTTGAAAATAAAAATAAAATAAACATAAATAGATTTTCCACATTCCAACTTTTGATGAAGTTCAAATTCACCTCACAAATGATTAGGCAACATTTATTTACATTTAAAAATCACTTTTATTTTTTATCAGCACATTTTAAAATCACTTGTAATGATGTTTCCCATTTATCAGGTCTCCATTCCAAATGATCTTAATAAACAACTATACAGAATAGTTATCATTGGGGAGAAATACTATCCCAAGAAAGAGAGAGATACATACACATACACGCCACCAACAACAACGAGAAGTAAATTTATATTTTCCGAAACACAGGTGTAAGAGAACACTGTCAAGAAAAATACCTGAAATGTTCTTTTGCACTCATCAACTAACATTCTGAGCTGACTAACCAACTGATGAGCCATTTCTCGACGGTTTAAAACCAAACAGATCATCAGGAACCGAGCAAGAAACCTCAACTGTTTATTTGCGAGATTGAGATCCTGAAACAATCCATCTTTGAAATACTCTCGAGTCAAAATTGCTTCGTAGAAGACATATGACTCTGACAAATAATTTGCCTCACTTGTCCTCATGTACTGCCCAAAATAGAGCTGTGCAATTCGTGATGCAATCTCACCAATTTCCCATCTCTTGAGTCCTGATTCCACCAGTTTCTGCCGATTCTCCTGCTGAAACTTCCATAACTGTGTGTAGACCTTAAATACTTTGTAAAAGTACGTATCATACCTAAAGTAGTGGCGAACAAAGTAAATGAAAATTTATGCATATAGTCTAAGAGCAATACACAGATCTGATGATTAAAAAATACAAAATCAATTCAGTTGAGTAGCTGCAAATCCACAATGTGTTAGGAAAATAGCTGTATGCATTTTGCAAATTCAGATGCCTGTACTAATCCAGCTACGTTGAACTGGCTGAAATAACACAGAAGACTAATACTTCTAAGAAATTCATTTACAAAAAAAAAAAATTACAGTAATATCTCATCCTTCAAATTCATAGTGTTTGTTCTGGATAGCATTAATACAACAAAATGTAAAGAATTCATATAATTCCTAGGCTCTTGCACGAATTACCTTCAGTATCTACTTACCAACAATATACGCTGGTTCTTGCTCTGTTTGGCTACTGAGTATATAAAAATAAACAGAAAAGAAACGAATCCCAAATTCACAAACTGCATTGACATCATTACTGAGTTGGAAACAATTGCCCAGCTATTCGCACAAATAAATACACAATAGTGGTTGTTTATCAAGAGTGAGCAACAAAGTGAAAGAAAATCAAGCTTCAAATTAAAGACTAATAAAATTAACGACCTCCGTTCACGGAACTGCTCTATCCAATACAATCAAATGTAAGTTCACATTTCCTGTTTTGGTAATTTCATTTTCCCGCATTTTCTCGGCAGCCAAAGAGAGAGCAACTAACCTGTTGCGCTGGTAATAGGGCAAATCCCTGATCTTGGAGAACTTTCTGTCGGCTTTCTCGACCAGAGACCAGTAGACTTCATTCACCGGAATGTTGCTGCCGTGATTTTGCTGCGACATAGCTTGCTCCGATTCCGGGCTTTCTTCACTTCATAACCGATTGACCGTTATTGGTTGCAATTTTAGGTCGTTTTTTGGTACGATCGAATCGAATTAGTCGAGGAGGTGACTGGAATTTTACCAAATTACGGCGGATTAGTGATCGGCAAGAATTGATATAGGATGTTAACAGGAGGTTTTTATTTACGAGAAAAAGCGAGAAAGACTAGCGACTGGTGACAATATATTTCTTCATTTTATACTTCACATATATTTTCTGAGCCAACACATGAGTATAAATCCTAACTTTTCAAAAAAAAAAAAAAAATGGTTAAATGTATTTTTAGTATCCAAATTTATAAGTACTCAATCTTTTATTGTATTAGAGTATTATCTATATTTTTATTTTGTACTAAATTTGGTACATATTGTCAATTCAAGCTAACCAAATTGTTAACTTAATAACGTGGAAATTAAAAAAACATAAAAAGTTAATTTCCACTTCAACAAGTTAACAGTTCTGTTAGCTTGAATTGTCGGTAGGTACCAAATTTGGTACAAAATAAAAATGTGGGTACTAACACTGGTACAATAAAAGATTGAGTGCAGAATTGGTTTCGCGTATATATTTGGGTAATAAAAATACAGTTAACCAAAAAGAAAAACAAAAATTACAAATAAATAAATACTTTTGAATTTTCTTAATTTTCATATGAAATTTATCATCATTCATTTTCGTCTTATTCGGACGTTTTCTGCATTTAGGGTTTTGCGTCTGCTTCTGTGGTCATCGATGACGGTATTATTGTCTGCCCCTCCAGACGGGGCTGATTTTCCTCATATACTCTGCCGATCCTCTAGGCCGTCTCCCACCACTGTTGTGGCTTCGACCTCCTTTGCTTCAGTCACAAGGAAGCCGGATGTGGACACATATTGAAGGATAATTTTGTCTCATCCAAGTCGAGTTCGCTGACATCGAATGGTTTTTCGGTCGTCCAACATACTACTTAGGAGATGGCTTCAACCAAAAACCTCTTGCAATGGGCATTGATCACTAAGTTCACCCAATCGCATCCTTCGATTAATGCGATCAGAAATCATATCACCTTTTCATGGGGCCTTGATAATCCGCCGGTGATCGGGCTAATTGATCCAACATGTTTTGATTCGACTTCTCTCCGAGAAATATTTCATTCCGGCATGGGCACGCGAACATAGGGTTGTGGAGAACAGACTTTATCGATTATTCAAGTGTACACCAAACTTCAACAGGAAAAAGAAATCAACAAGGGTAGCAGTTTGGCTCCGTCTCCCAGGCCTTTCGCTTCAATACTTTGCTCCATTCATGCTTCGTGTTATTGTTACTCTTGTGGGTAGATTTCTATGGATAGATGAGCGTACGACTTCCTTTTTGCATCCCATATTTGCGAGAGTGCGTGTCAACATGGGTGTTTCTAAACCTATGCCGAGCAAAATATGGATTTCTATTGGGATTGATAAGACTAATGGATTTTGACATCAGATTTGTCAAGGATAAGGAGTACTCTTATTGCTTGTTTTGTAAGATACTTGGTGATAACAAAAACCTATGCTGTAAATTCTTGAAGAAGTCTACTCCTTCTCCGTCTGCAGAAGAATCTGATACACCGGTCACTGTGGCTATTTCGATTTCATCTTCAGTTGTAGCCGATGTTCCCACATTAAGTGTTGGACGGCCATCTCAAGTGGTGTGCTCTTTTCCACTTACATTAAAACCTATATCGACTCCACCAGTTGTGGCTATTGTTTCTCCACCGGTTGTTCCTATGCCAAAAACGGTCTCGGACAGTCCCTCGGCTGCAGTTATAGAGGATCCTTCGGGTGTAACTTTGAACCCGCCGTCTGATTCTGTTGTTAAATGCATCTCCTAGAAAATTGGCTCTCTTACTATTGAGCCAGATTTTAGGGCCATTGTTGTGCGTGGCTTGCACACCGCCCCATACGATTTTGGCTATCTCTCCAACTGATGGTTTGGGTTCTTTTGATCTTAATGTGTCATCGTCCACATCTCCTCCTCCCATACTTGACCTACCTCCAGATTTGGTCCAGTTCATTAAAAGAGTGAAACCCTCCACTCAGCATGCAAACTTCGGGTATTGTTCCACCGGGTGCTCGTCGTTTAAGCCGTTTTGCTACCAAGAAAACTATTACCAAATTAAAGCATTGTAAGTGATGAGGTTCCTTTTTTGGAAGATTTAAGAGTGCGGTGACCCCTCTAAACGTCGAGATTTAGCGAACTTTGTTTAAACACATGTCTTTAATTTTATCGTTCTTTTGGGACCTAAGTAGAATGAAATGGTTTTAGATAAGCTCTCTTGGTCTCTGCGTGTTTTTCTTATCATTATTTCATGCCAATTAATTCTCATATTTGGATAATGACGGGTTTTTCATGTCAGGTGACGGTTTTGAAGGGATCAAAGCAAGTTGTGACTTTCTTCATTCAGGTTCCCGATTTAAAGTTTTATGTTCATGTGATCTATGTTAAGTCCTTCAGGCTTGATCATCATCTTCTTTGTGATTTTCTTAATGCCAAGTTCATTGATCAATCGACCCCGAACAAATTTTGTGGTGATTTCAACACATATTTGTGCTCTGAGGATAAGATTGGCAGTTTAGGCCTTGATATGGAATCTATGGTTGACTTTAAAATTGGATTAATTCTATGAGTCTCTGTGATGCTGGGTATATTGGTTCTTGTTTTACATGATATAACCAATAGTAAGGGATGAGGTGTATTTGGTGTCGTTTAGACAAAGTTCTATATTCGAGTCCTTTCAATGCTAATTTAAGTGTGAAGCACCTTCCTCACTCGGTTTTGGATCACGTTCCTACTTTTGTTCAACTCGGATCCGACCCCCCGCGGTATACTCGATTCCACTTCCTCTGATTTTGGGTATGTTTATTCTTTTAATTTGTGAGGCATGCTCTCAAGGGTTCAGACAGAAATGCGGGTTCACTTTAAACTCAAAGAAGTTTGTAAAGTTCTCAAACATTGGAATTTGAATAGTTTTGGGGATATTCAAAACAAAATTACTAAAGGCAGACACAAGCTATTGTCTTGTTATTCTCAGCAGAATTTCGACAACCTTAATCGAGCCAAGTTTGATCTTGAGTAGGCTTTAAAAACTGGGGAGGAGATTTTGCTAGACAAATCGTGGGTTAAATATGTTCACGATGAGGAACGAAACTCAACATTCTTTCATGCTTCTATTTCGGCCAAGAAGTACTCTCTCCGATCTGCAGACCCCATATTGTTGAGCACTAAAGCGAAAGTTCATTTCACTGACATCTTGACTAGCTCGGCTAGACCCATTTCAGAGGAGCTCGTCCAGGTGGTTCCGAGGTTGATTTCGGCATAGGATAATTTGTGTCTGCCCATTTTTTCTTCAAAGACAGAAAATTGGGATGTTATTTGTAATTTGGGTCGGTATAATGTTTCAGATTTAGATGACTTTATGGGAGCCTTTTTTATTGCTTGTTAGGACATCATAAAGTCGAACTTAATCCAGGCAGTGCAAGCTTTCTTTGAGGGGCAGTTTTTGCCCCGATCTTATACATCAATCTTACTAATGCTTATTCCAAAGACGAAAGACCCTACTTTGTTATTAGATTATCGACCCATCAACTTGTGTAATTTTATATCTAAAATTTTAAATGATAGTGATGATGCACAAAATGTCGGGAGTATTTTGCTCCAATCAGAGAAGGACGCGTGGCAAGGCGACTAGTCAAAGAGTCAGCGTAGGCCACGAGTCAAAGAGACCCGAGGACCCAAGACCCGAACTGAGGGGTTTTGGAAGTCCAGAGGTAGTGGATC
>JAYMTK010003517.1:0-12199 GCA_036897405.1 Pelargonium myrrhifolium | reverse complement strand
ACAAATCACTTCCCTGTGTAACTTTACTTAAAAACATTTTCTTGGGGGTATTTTCGTCTTTTCATCAACTAAACTGACAGAGTTATGATGGAGGGGTTTTTTGTCTCTATTTTGAAACTTCAGGGTAGTAGAAAGTCTCATTCAAACTTAAGGGTAGGAAATTGTAATTTACCATAAAAACAAAGATGGGTTGGTAGTATATATACACATACGGTATTTAAGCTTTCTCATCTAAATAACGCTTAGATGCTAGATGCAAATAATGTTAGTTCAGTGACAAATCACGTCATGAACATAAATAATTGGGGCAACGCGACTTATTAAAGGGAAGCGTCAAGCAAATAATAGACAGGGAAGGGGTCGGTTTAAAAGAAATAAAGAAACGGTTTAAAATGCTTGGTCTCATCAAGGTCTCAGAGAAAACTTGTCACGAGTTTGCTCATAAGCATAGCGTAAGCAACAAAAAGTTTGCAAGTGATCATACCAAATAATTTTTCAAATGTAGTTTGGCTCTCAAGAGTAGTGAGTGGTGTTTTATTGATTTAATATGCCTCCGTGAGAAACAATTTCGCTCTAAAATGAAATGAGAAGTCCTTGAAAGTGAAGTTCTCGCAACCTTAAGAAAATATTGATACTTCTGTTTTACTACACCATTTTGTTGAAGAGTTCCGATACAACTTATTTAATAGTCCATTACATTCGATGAACAATATGCAACTAGTTTATGATGTAAGAAGTCTAAACCACCATTTGTTTGCTAGATTTTTAACTGCAACTCGAATTGAGTTTGAACCCAATTAAAAAGCCATAATAAATTGTCATTGGTTTTTGACTCATACTTCATCAAATAAATCTAAGTTGTTCAAGCCTCCTTTGAGGTCTCGGGTTCCTTTTGAGGTCTCGGGTTTCTTTTGAGGTCTCGGGTTCGAACCTCTTCACCAACGATATGGGATGGGATTTATGGTTACTAACAACTAACTTGGGTGACGCCCCCTCTAGAAGTGAGAAACACGGGCCTTTGTACGCCTCCTGTCCCGTTGCTTATCAACAAAAAAAATTCAAGTTGTTCAACTAAAGTCATACACAATACTTGAGAAATAATATCATTCTAAGAAATTGGTGTATGATATGACTGAAATATCGAAATATATTAGTTCAAATGCACAAATAAATTTATTAATATGAGTGGAAAAACTAGATGAGTTTATTTAGGCTTGCAACACGTCGAATAATAATTCTTTTTAAGTATTCTTAATTTTATAACCTAAGACACATTGAGCAGGTATGAATCCTAATTTTCGACGCCATAATTCAATATCAACCTTCCACGTTTGCGTTGGCTCCAAGTAATAAAGATCATTTTGCATCTTACTCATATCAGCGTCCTCGAAAGTAAATCGTGATACACGTAACATTTTGAATAAAACATTACTGCACAATTCAAATCATGCATTAACTTCCAACATTGAACTTAAAACACAATTTAACGCAAGCATACCTTGATCCACAACATCTATGTTAGCAAACAAGCAGTATATTATATGAGCTACCAAAACCGCTTTTCTTGGTCTTCTCAACAATCTTGTTTATAATCAATCGGCTCTAGCGTATCCCCAATGAATTGACATTGTTAGAGAATAAAACTATTATTGGCCTTCAACTATCAATTTGACATTTTAGTTGAGTTGGTTCTTAACATAGTATCAGAGAGCGTTGATGACAAAAGGTCCCGGGTTCGAATCATTCCGTCACCCATATTAAGTTCCAGCACAAGACAATGAGTGAATCTGTGCACGTGCCTCAACATTTCTCAATGTAGGGTTAATGTTGTACACCAATTACACGTCTGGCAAAAACTAATTTGAAACAATTATACCAAAGTACAATGACTAATTAGAAACAAAATGGACTATTTTGGTACATTCTCGTACTTTAGGACTAAATTAGACCGAACAAACCAAAATACAAGTACTGTTTTAGAACATTCTCCTTGTAGCTGTCAAAGAAGGTTCTGAAATTGAAAAATATGCAAACCTGGAGAGTTGATCTATCATAATGCGAGAAGACGTCAGTGAGCGTGTGTGTTTATAATGCATCCTTCTCCGGTGAATGGCCAACATAGCTCACAAAACGCCCGTTAAACAGAAAATTCATCCATCCATCGAATTTACGTGCAACATCGCATATCCGTGGCTGCCAAATCCACAAACAAAATTAATTCATATGCAGAATCATTTACACGGCAAGTAACTTAATCAGATAACATCAAAGCCGAGTAATATTCAAATCTGAATCCATATCCAATATCAATTTGCTCAACTCTAGCTCTAACTTTGTCGACAAAGTTATTAAGTACATAAATTACGTTATAGCTGTCAAAGAAGGGTTCTGAAATTGAAAAATATGCAAATCAGAGAGTTGATTTATCATAATGCGAGAAAACTTGGGTGGGTATGTTTATAATGCATCCTTCTCCGGCGAATGGCCAACATAACATACAAATTGCCCATTAACAGAAAATCTACTTGCAAAGTTGCTTACCAAGTAATGACTGCCTACCCTTCATCCATCGAATTTTCATGCAACATCACGTATTCTCGGCTGCCAAAACAACATATACAACGGAATGTTAATCCAAATTATAACTTGAATTTTCATGACACAACAGCTAACAAGTACAGTTCAATATTTAACTATAACTAACGCAACAGCCTAGAAAATTATCATAAATAAGGGAATTTTAAAGCAAATACAAGTTGTGAATTGACACACAAGAATGCTAGACAGTTCCATTTTGTGTTCTAATAATCCCCAATACGTAACAGAGCAACTGACACATAAGATCGATTGTTTCCATAAAATTAAATAGCATCTATAAGTTTGTGGGCTATAAGGGTAGGGAGAGGGCTACCCGCATTACAGCCCAAGCCGTTGGACCAAATAACTATAGAACCAGGAGAATGGCAATGCCAACTGCCAAGTATTAGAAGAATATTTGAAACAACCTACCTACTGTTACCAAACTTGATTGTATCCTTCTCAAAAAGCTCATAATAGCGTTGGGGTTCAAGGCGATTATCCTGAAAGTATGACAAGAAAAATTGTTATTACAAACAAAAATATAGAATAAACACAAGTTAGCAAGCATCACAATATCTCGCAATTGCAATGAAAAATGACAACACATAGCAAATACATGCAAATAATAAGTACTAGAACAAGGGGGTTCTCGAATATTTGTCTTACATTGATGAAAGTTCCATTTGTACTCCCAAGATCCATTAGATACGGCCTAATGAAGTAAGAATATAATCATTAGATTCGTTAAATGTACAAACTAAAAACAAAATTGAAGGCAAAGATTTGTCACCTGCAAAATTAGCTCAGAACTTGACTTTACCTTACTTCTTTCTTTAGCATACCATCAGGTTGCTCTCTTTCCACTTGACTGATAAGTAAGAAATGAAGTCAGACAAAAATAACGTATATATCATAAACCAAAAATAAACACAAAATAGAAGCATACCGGAACTGAATTACAGCATGCTGTTTACTACAGGACGGGTGATCTGTTGGAACATCTGCTACCCTCCTTTCTCTCCCAAACAGATAACAGCTTTGGCGATGTATGTAAAGAGGCTCTGTTCAGACAATAACTTAAAACAATAAAGCAAAGATAATAGCCCAAACGTCCTGTTTAATTTATATAAAAAATAATTGACACCACAAAACAAAATTGATAAAGGTTTTAAGTTGTCTACATGACTAGAATTTGGGTAATAGTGTTCTTGCCAAAATTATCTTTTATTTTATCAACATGTTTTTCAAGTATATCGGTTTTTTTACAAGTGTAAAAAGGAAACATGATAAAGGCTTTCCTATCTTGACGAACTTTAATTTCAAGACACCCAGTAAAATATGAATACTTCACTGGTTAAAGGATTATCAACCAACTTATGTACTTATGCATTAATGCTGCCTCCATAATACATCAGTTGGCAATTTTAACGGTTTCCTTGACACCCTCCATAAGAGATTAGAAACCAAAAAACAATAAAGAGAAAAAGAAAGGAAAAAAAATACAGAGGTCAAATTTACAACTGATAACAGGCAAGGAAACTAATCTAGATGCAAATAAAATATCACGAATGTGCTAAAAAATTCTTCCTAGTAAGGATCAAAATGGCTTTGTGAAAGAAGAACAAAACCAGTTTGAACTGCTAGCCTATTAGAAACTTATGCAGTCATAAATTCGCATGATCATATTCAACTATGAAGTATGGACCATCAAATAAGAGTTCTAATCCATATTGAGTATTACAACTACCAAATAAACACCATAAGGATAGGCGTCAAATATTCACTGCAGATTCAATTGGACCCCTCAAACTAGCTCTAATCATCAAATGCACCCTAGCCTCTAGGTTTTATTGAAATGTGCCTGGTTAACAGTCATGTTATCTGTAAATGACCAGTTCATTCCTTTCGCAAGTTAATCCTCCATTTTCTTCTGACTCTTTTTCTTATCAGTAACTCCTTCACAAAAAATTGAAATTGAATCTCGATAATCACTCTGATGTAGGAAAATAATAAAAAAACAGAAAATTTATGAAGAAATAAGACAGAATGAGAAGAAAAGATAGAATTCAGATGAAAAGAGAGAAGTTATAGACAAAATAAACAAAATGCTATTAATTAGGTGTAAGTACCTTGCCTTCTGTTGAAGATGTGGCTTATTAGATTCAAATTTTAGACATTCTAATGTTTGATGAATATCAAGCAAGAATCATCAATTAGGTAAAAGTCAATTAGAGGAAAATTTACAAATTTAATGTGGTATGATAACCTCTTGATCATCTATTTTGAGTCTCTTGAAGCTTCTACAATTCCCACAATAGCCTAAGGATCCTAGTTTGACCAATAATTTTTCTTTCTGCAAGATTTTATATTAACGATTCTAGCTTAATTTTCTTTATGCAAGATTTCATGTTAACAATTCTAACTTAATTCTCTTTCTTTATTTTTATTTTGCTCTTGCTCCTGCTCCATTTGCATGTGAAAGGAGCCTCAAAAATCACTAACCCTTGCCTCCTTTTTTTTAGCCTTTTTTTGGATTGCTGCTATTCTCCTTCAATTTCATTTTTATTTTCTTGAGCAACTTTCGAGGTAGCATTGAATTTGATCTTTCAAGTTAGCTAGGGTCCTTTGGAGCTTAGGTGCGAGTCGCATGGTGTCATGGGCTTCAATGAAGTGAGGTGCACTTCAAAAATTATAAATTTAAACATAAACATCACCAGAATATGTTCATAAAAGTTTAAAGAGGTAATTAAACAAAACTACCTCTTGGTATTGTCCACAAACACATAATCAACCAAATTAATTCTAGTTAGATTCTAATCATTTTGTTAAAACTTAACACTTGTTAGAATTAGATGAAAATTATACTCAAACTTGTTATTGTTTATCAAATAAGAATAAGACACTATTATAGCCTACACTGTACATAGTAAAGTTCAATTGATGAATACTGCAAGAATAAATCGAG
This sequence comes from Pelargonium myrrhifolium, assembly GCA_036897405.1. Classification (NCBI taxonomy): domain Eukaryota; kingdom Viridiplantae; phylum Streptophyta; class Magnoliopsida; order Geraniales; family Geraniaceae; genus Pelargonium; species Pelargonium myrrhifolium. The sequence continues at coordinate 6,654 of JAYMTK010003517.1, read as the reverse complement.
AAGAGGAGCTTCATAACTTCAACCCCTTCATTTGTTTCTGTTCAGAAATTTTGCATATGTTTCATTCAACCTTATTCATATTGGTATCGTGTAACTTATCAAATTTGAAACAGAAACTCGAATCAACAGGTTTATATCATTATTGGAACTAGTTCTCTTTTTTATGGGTAAAATACTTGGGGACCCCTTGGACTTTTTTTGAGTTTGGAGTTGGCTCCTGGAACCAAATTTTAATTATTTCAGTCCCTGGACTTTCGTTTTGTATTGTTTTGGTCCTCATAACCGGTTTTCACCGCCACGTGTCGCAAATGATTGGCAAGTTTTAAAATTCTCTTTTTTCAATAATTATAATTAAATTTATTTTATTCGCAGGAAAATTCATGAAGTCGCCGAAAAATTCATGAAATCGGAAAATTCATATTACTCAAATTTCATCCAAATTCATAAAGAACAATCCATGAATCTAAATTTAATCCAAATGAATAAAAAATATTTTACAAATCTATAGCACATATATCTAAACCAAGCCCTAAATCTCAACCCCAATATCTATCTCAAATCTCTGATCTCATCAAAATTCTAAATAAAAACCCAAATCCCTATTTTAGAACTAGAACCAGAATCTCAATTTGAGCAAACCCCAATCCCAATTTTAGAACTAGAACCAAAAATATATGCATACCCACAAGAGAATAAAACAAAAATTAGTAGTACCATAAAGTGGGATCTATAACCAATCAATCAAAGTTGTGAAAAAAAGCCAAAAGAAACTCACCTGGGGAATAAAAATTGCTTCACTGTAGTTGATGAAATAAGCCAAGAAGAACCCAGAAGCCAATGAAATCCCCAAAAATTTCGTCCAAGGAAAGCAAAACAAAAATGGAGGTTTTACTATGAAGACGCCGACGAAGACGACGCCTTCTAGGCCGGACACCGCCGCTCGGACTTCCACGCCGCTCAGACTTGCACGCCGATCGTTCTCTCATGCCGCTCACCGGTTATGAGAACAAAAACAATACAAGACGAAAGTCCAGGGAATGAAATAATTAAAATTTGGTTCCAGGAGCCAACTCCAAACTCAAAAAAAGTCCAAGGAGTCCCCAAGTATTTTACCCCTTTTTTTATTGAAGACTGGTGTTAGTTCCAAGGGCTGAATTATTAAATTAATAAATACTACAATGTTTTTTATTTAGTAACATCTTATGCTACAATCACCGTGCTTTGGTTCTCCAAACAAAGTGCAAAAGCAAATTTTCAGCGAGATTATTAATATGTGAAAGTAGACCATTTAATTCTTTCACATTCTGTTCGTGGAAAGAAATTCAGGAAGGACCAAATGGTTATTTAATTAGGCATGGAAGAGGAAGACACCAAAAATGAACCACACAAACATAGAGTTAAACGGTACTTGCATTAAATGAAATAAACAAAAGTAGATCAAACTAACGACATATACATAAGAGCAGTGACACAAAAAAAGTTTGAGTTAGATAAATTGTTAATGACCATTATAAGAACTTACCGTTAAGCACTTCACCTCCCTTGAAAACATAAAGACGCCATCTTACATCTGGTTTTCTTGCTTCTGGTGGTTCAGAAAACAGCAAGGTAATACCTGAAAGTTCGGGAAAAAAAATCCACTTTATAAGGTAGACAGTCCCAGCAATAAACTTCCAAAGCAACAAGTTATAATTTGGCTAACCAAAGTCAATTCACAGCTGTAAGAAGACTTAAAGGATGAGGATGGTCCCTCTATTCAGCAACGAGGGATGGACAGAAATTTGTCTTTAAGAAAACTTTTGAAGGGGGTCACACAGCATACTATTTAAGTACTAGTGCTGAAAGACATACATACTGAGGCACATAAAATAGAATACTCTAACAACCAAAGGTTGTCTTAAAATAGAATCTCATAAATATGAAGCACTTGCAGCAGATGGAACACAACATGGCTAGGGTTAACAGAAATTGGAAAACTACAAGCTTACACAAGATGGATGTGAATAGATAAGAGAAGGTGAAGACATCAATAAGCATTCTGAGACACCTCCAATAGTTCCGTTGAACATAAAAGGGATGAAAGGAAACATTCCTGGTAAACTAGATGCATTCTTGCCATTTTTTTGCTTTGCCATCTCATTGCAAGTATTGAAAGCTGAATCTGCTATCTAATATATACACTCTCAACTCATCAATGTCTCCTTCTCCATCGGGATTATATATAATTAACACTACACTAAACCACAACAGAAACTCTCATTGGCTGCAGACGCTTCAAATTGTGGAACAACTAATCAAGTGAGATTAGTAGGTGAAATGAGGAAAGAACATTCAAATTTGATCAGGATCATTACAAAACATCTTTAGTAGTTAGTTTGCCTAGAAATATAAACTGGAATAGGACCGTAATGAAACTTGCTTAGTTTAAGTATCCATTTGGATGAATATAATTGTGTGTGCACATACCATAAAAGCAAGTAACAAGGTAAGAGAAATTTTCCTTCTATAAAGCTTAGTTGGCTGGATAGGAAACATATGAAGAATCAAAGTGGGAAAAAAAAAAAACAACCACAACAACCTAAAAGGCTAAAGTTTGATAAGTGCCTCTACGAGATTTTTCGTACAAGTAAGCCACTTCAAATTTATAGTTCAATGCAAAATCTGAAACTTACCCCTTACTCGATTAGTTTCTGCAGCAAGCTTTCCAGATAGCTCAAATGAAGGTTGTTGCTGCAACTCACGCAAGATAAAATTAGACATTCCATCTTCTGAAACCAATATGACTTCTAATGTTATGTGTGCCATTAACAGGAAATAGCTGCAAAACAGTGCGAAGTACAAACCAAGTTAAGTCGTTACCTTTTTCTTTGCATCCAGGGCCTCCTCTGCAGCTTTCATCTTTGACAAACTGCCATTATCCCTGAACAAGAAACATATAGGCATTATTTATATTCATGAAGATTACACATAACAAAAGGCTCAATGATTGGTATACCATATAGTTTATTATCATTATCCATTTGATCCAGTTTACCAACTCATGGACAGTTGGACACGTGAAATTCTCAGAAATGAAGTACACCAAGAAACCCTGGCAATCTAATCAACACATTTTGCCTTCACTAGAGCAAATTAAATGGAGATACCATAGTGATCAATGAAACATGGCTAGGCTTTAATTTTAATGACAGCAAACGCTTAGAGACAGAATTGTCTAACAACAGTATAACGGGTGTTAAAGTTCAATTTGATGATAGAGAGAGCTTCAGTGTTTAGTAGCAGTAAGATTTACCCTTCAAGGATGTCATTTAGCATGATTTTGTGATGATCCAACCGAGCATTTAATTGCATTTATAAAAGACGATGATTAACTGATTATAGTTTCAATGACATGAGAGATTTCTTGTTATAAAAAGATGATAATCGATACAAACGTAGAAGGAAACTATACACAAAGCTAAAACTGGAAATTCAAATTCAACTAGCAACTCACCCATATGATACTAGTTAGCATGATATTGTACCGATCCAACCAAGTATTGACTTGCATTTATAAAAGACAGCAATTTAATATAACATATACACTTCAAGAAGTGATTATAGTTCCAATGACACAGGTGGTTTCTTGTTCTAAAAAGGTGATAATTGATACATGTGTAGTAGGAAACTCTACACAGTGCTAAAACTAGGTATTTAAATCAAACTAACTCCAACAATAGAATAGTGGGTGTCAAATTTCAACTTGATAATAGAGAGAGCTTCAGTGTTTAGTAGCAATAAGATTTACCCTTCATTGATATTATTTAGCATGATCTTGTGATGATAACTGAGCATCTAATTCCATTATAAAAGACAGATTTAATAAAACATATATACTTCCAGGAGTGATTATAGTTTGAATGACAAGAAGAGCTTTCTTGCTCTAAGAAGGTGATAATCGACACATGCGTAGTAGGAAACTTAAAATAAAGCTAAAACTGCAAATTCAAATCCAACTTGCAACTCACCCATATGCTTCAGCCTCCTCTGAGTCTGTCACCTGAAAACAAGATAGGCAACAGAGTGAATTAAAAGAAAGTTAAAAATACACCACACCTTAATATCCACATACTACAATGTAATTCAGTTCACAGGCCTCTCAAATTGCACTAATTGATTAATGATTGAGAATAGCACAATCCAGCCAAAACTCAGTCCATCCTAAGTCAGCCATTCTTATCCAAATTTATATTTTATAGTCATAGAGAACCCAGTAGCCTAGCTTGCTCCTCCACCACACACACCCAGTCCGTAAGGTAATTTTTCTAGTCTTATTCTTCTTTCCATCATGTTTCATTTTCTCTTTGTGCACATCGTAGTGGGCTAACAATGCAAGGAATTCGTTTATCTAGGAGAAAATTTCTCATCTTAATGTGACAATGTTTTCTTTCTCGTGTTTTTTATGCTTCATAATTTGTGTTTTTTGTCCTATACTCCAATCTTTTCTAAGGCATCTTGTATATCCAGATATCTTTTCATATTTTATGAACATTTTGCATATTCTAACACCACTTGATGATAGGCAACTCAGGTATATGCACAACTTAAAAACTATTCCTCAATGATGGTAAATATAAGATGAACTTTAATTATATCAACTGTATTCTGCAATAACCAATGATGAAGTTAGATATACTAAAAATACTAAAATAACCCAAAGTATAAATTTAGCATCAAATGTACTTTGGAAAAAACTGAACCAAATCTTACAGTTCCCAGGTCAAGAAAAGGATTTGACTCAATATGAATCCAGTTCGACAGTATGATTGGATACATGATAACAAGTATGATCAGACTGACTTATGTAATATGCTTAGTTCATGCTACCAATATAAATAATAAAAGAACCAGAATAATCATGTATTAGCACAGAGAAGAGATGACTGGGTGTAAACTACAGAGTCAACTATATATGAATTATGAAGTGGCTTGCTTTAGAAAAGCAGTTTTTCTATCTTCTTTTGTTTATTTATAGCACAATAGACTAAAAAATATATAATCCTGAAGAATCATAAAAATAGATTAAATATGCAAGAAATGAGAAAGGTGACAGTAAAACACACACCTCATTCTGCTTCCCACTCTTGGAAGTTCTACGCGGAGAGCGTGACCTGTTTCTGTTCCTATGGTGATGATCTGACGGAGATTGTGAGCGCTCATTCCTCTGATGATTGGCGGGAGATGCAGAATTTTCACGTCTTCGGTGATTTGTAGGAGAAGGAGAACGCCCGCGCCTTGAACTAGAAGATTCTCTACCAATGTCATCCCCTGCAGACCTCCTCTCACCTCTCTCTCTTGGAGCTTGCAGGTCCTCTTTGTGCCTCACCTTTTCTCTCCCTCTACCACCATTCTTCTCAAATTCCTTGTCAGCTACTTTCTCAGAACCTCGCTCCCCGTGGGACCTCCTAGCCTTTTCTCTCTCCCTTCCACCATTCTTCTCAAATTCCTTGTCAGCTACTTTCTCATAGTCTCGCTCACCATGGGCCCTCCTCGCCTTTTCTCTCTCCCTTCCACCATTAACCTCCAATTCCTTGTCAAATACTTTCTCACTCTCTCGCTCACCTCGGGCTCTCCTTAAGCGTTTTGTTCGTGGGGATGGACAACGTGGGGGAGGAGAACTTGGTTCTGCCCTTTTCGGAGACCGAGCATGACTTGAATGCCTCACTCTTACTGGTGATATTTCCCTACGGGGCAAACTTTTACCAACAGGTGACCTTGATCTTGATCTCCGAGAACTTGTGTTCCGTGCAGGAGATATTTCTCGTCTAGGACTCCTCCGAGACTCCCGCACCCTAGCAGAAAAATCTGACTGGCCAGACATCTTACTGCAGTAAACTATTATTAATCTAGCAATGAAAACAAAACAATACAATTTTTCATTTATGAGTCTTAAGATTCTGTTTCCTCTTCTTTGTTCAAAATTTTCTTTATCTTGTTAAACAAACGTCAATTTCAACAAAAAGCAGGCAAGAACAACAGTTCAGTTCAGCGGAAATGTTTGTGCATTGCAAAAATCTCCATGATTTAAATATAATGCTGCAAAACCTAGAGACTGGGGCAGATAATATGAACCCTAGAGAGGAGATTCCAATGAAAATTAGAAGATAGCTAGGGTTTTAGATATGAGAGAGAGAGAGAAGTAACTTACTGCGCACAAAAATGGAGGCAAGTCTCCGTTCAGCAACTCAATGCAAGTGGCCGGCGAGAATCGCGGAAGAAGAGAGTGAGGCTGCGTTTGGTTTGTCTAAACTCAGACACAAGTGGCCGATTCATTCGAATGGCCGATTTAATGCTTTCGCCCATGTCAACTCCGGTAAGTTTCAGAAGTCTCGATAAATAGGTAACAAAATCGGTAAGTTACCTAATAGGGGTGGCGCAGTTGGTTAACACATGCTGCGTGAGTGAGAAGAGGTCTTGGCTTCGATCCCCACTCAACACGCCTTTGGGGAGAGGTGAAATCCTTAATTTGTGAACAAATCTCGAATGGGGATTAGTCTGGATGTGGTCAAACGGCTTAAAAGTGTCAACCACCAAAAGTGCGGGCCCGCTCTGGAACTCCATGACTTAGACCGAAAAAATCGGTAAATTGGTGGTCTGGTAAGTCAGTTTATGTTT
>JAYMTK010003516.1:0-12180 GCA_036897405.1 Pelargonium myrrhifolium | reverse complement strand
CCACTTATACTAAAAGTGACAAAAGTTCAAGCAGTTCAAAGAAACCAAAATTACAGAAGGAAAACAAAAAAATTATGAAGATGGGCCCTCGTCAACATCGGCGTCCTCCCTCGAATAAAGGTCATCAAGATAGTTGAGAAGAGAAATGTCCCTTGACAGCATGCCCTTGGTGATTCGGGGACCGGAAATTTCATATATGATGTCTTCCTCGACAGAACCCAGCATGGCGTCATACCTCTTTAGCCAAATGGCGTCAGTTCCACAGGAAGACTCTACGCGCTCAACTTCTTCTAAAGACGGAAGAGACAAGATGTACTCTCCAAAGAGCCCCTCGAACGTCTTTGAAGTATCAACGAAAGGTGGCAACCAGGGCTCCCCTTTCGCGGTCCGAGGATCATACTCGCGGGACAACAAGGTTTCATCAAGGGTAAAGAGGAACCAGGGGTGGAACCAGGGGTGGAACCTCTGAAGAGCCGGACAAGCTGAAGAAGCATGGAACAACCCAAGGAGCTCTTCCCTACTCATTCATTTCCCAGCTAGGACACGAAGGATGCTGCCTCGTCCCTCTGCCCTCCTCGTGTTGCGCTCGGCAACGAGAAAACCTTGAAGCTCTGGAGCCGCGCGAGCAGCGGCCAGCGATCTCGACAGTGAGGCCCCCATAACCCTAAGAGCTGGGGGCGAGCGGCGGACCTAGGCCTCGGGAGACCCCTTGGCCTGATCAACATAAGAGAAGAATCATTAAAAGAAAAACACGTGGATAAGAATAAGCATGGATAAGAAGAAGCGTGGAAAAGAAGACAGAAGATGACTGGATACCTTGGCAGGGATCAACTGGGAGGACCTCACTCTTAGAGCCTCCTCCTTCTCCGCAAGTGCCGCCTCCCGCTCCCGCAAGCTTTCTTCTCCCTTCTGAAAGGCGTCCTCCCTGCTTTGCATCTTCTCCTCCTTCTTTTGGAGCTCTAGCTCTACAAGCTGGATTCCCTCCTCCCTTCTTTGGAGCTCCATAGCCTTTTGCCGCTCCTCTTCCTCTCGCCTGACGGATTCAGCCTTATTTATTCCCACGGAGCGGGCTCTGCTCGCCTCAAGGTCCGCAAACAAGCCCTCAATGATGTTCGTCATACGTCCCTGCTCTGCCTCAAGACTCGCGAACTTAGCCCGAAGAGCTTTGCCTCGAGGTCCCGCTCCCTGGCCTCATCAAACATGACAGTCTTCTCCCCCTCTAGTGGTGGACGGTCTCTTGAAGATGGTGAGCACTCATGGCCGCTTGCTCGTTCTGAAGAAACTCGCTCGCATGGACCCCCAAAAAAATTTGCCCACTACGTCAACCAAATAATAAGTCGAACGAGAAACCTATAGTCACAAAAGGAAAAGACGATCAAAATCGTAAGAAGCCTAGAAGATGAATAATCACACTAGAAGATAAAGACATACCCCGAAAATGAGCCTCCGAGTCGTCTTGAGGGTCGCGGTTGCCTCTTGTAGGCCACCCACCTTCATCGCCTCCCAGACCAGCTCTAGGTTTTGATCATGCCATTTTGACTTCTCCAGGTGAGAAGGCCAAATGACGTCCCGGATTAGAAAGACCTGGCTCGCAGATGACCCAGCCACAACCTCCACTTAGCCCCCACTGGCGTTTGCTCGATTCGGCTCAACATTTGTAACATGCTCCTCAGGGACCTCCTCCCCCTCTTCCAAGTCCACAAACACGTTCCGGCCCTCCTCGGCCAGAAGCTCTCCCTCCTCAAGGTCAACAACCCGGTCCCGACTCTCCACAGCCAGAACATCTTTAAACTCATCAACCCAATTCCGGACCCCCTCGTCAGGAACTCTTCTCTCCTCAGCCGTGCTCCGGGCCCCCTCACCCGGAGCCTGCCTCATTGCCGAGCTAGGGGCGTCGCCAAAAACTAGTTGCTTCTTCTTCTCTCTTCCACTTTACCTTCTGTCGAAGTCTCGAAAAGCCTATCAACCAACGCGTTTCCCTAAGGACCAAAATCATAATGGGCCTGATTACCATCACCTTCACTCCTAGAAGAATGAACTCCCCTAGAACAAGCCGGAGTAGATATGATGCAGTCCACCCCACCAACGACCTATGTCTCCTCTCGGTGATGGGACAGAGGAGCCCCAGATCTCTCCCTCTCCATCAACACGCTCAGCGGAACCTGGTCCTCATCGTCAGAATCCTTAAACTGGAAAGAAGTCCCCTCTTCCAAATCATCCTCAGACGGGACGTCGTCCTCATGAATCAAGCACAAGGCAGGGTTGGCCTGCTCCCCCTCATTCTCAGCCCGAGTAGGCGGAGCCATGTCATCTTCTCACTCCTCCATCACCTCCCGATGGGAAGCCACCGAACCGGACAGAGCCACCTCCATTTCTGTCCCAGTCTCCTCCCCCTTCCCCCGAATGGTCGTTGGACGACGGTGGCGCGGGACCAAAGATGAATAAACCTCCTCCTCTACCACCTCCTCGTCCTCCCCCGGAGGAGCTGGGGGTAAAACAGCAACATGAGCAATCTCCAAGGGCTCCTTCACCGAGGGACTCGGCACCGTATCGGACCGTGAGCGCTTCGCTTGCGGGGACGCCCCAGAGCCCTCTTTGTGCGATCCCAAAGGTCTCTTCCTCGAAGGGGCCGTCGGGGAACTCCCACCATTTTATTGTGGTTTGTACCCCATCGGTTTGCTTAATAGAGCAGGACCGACCATTGGGATCTAGTGGACAATATCGAGTGCAATCATTCGGGAACTCCTAGCCTTGGCGAGAGAGTTGTTGTAATCTTGGTGCCCTTGCGTAGTCCACTCCGGCGGGAACCAGAGATCTACTTTAAGAAGCTAGGCAGACAAAAAAAATGTCAGACAAGGAATGAACGCAAAGGGAAACAAGACAGAAACGGAACGAAAATTAAAAACCAAGTAAAAACGGAGTCAAACACTACCTTCAATATACCTCTCCGCCATCAGGCAAGTGCAAAGGGACATGTAGTACTCGGAAAAGACAGGATCAGTGGTCGTCCCGTGGATCTTCCAAAGCATATTCCGACGAATAGGGACGAGGGGGATGATCGGGTTCAAGTGAGGCATCCAGGGGTGAAACGCTCACGTGTAGAACTAGACGTCGCTCCGCAAGAGATAGTCAGTAGGATAAGAAGACCCCTCCAAAGGATACTCGAGGATCATGTCCCCGGTCGCGATGTCGTAGTTGGCGCACGGAGAAAGATTCTTAACCTTCCAACCGATTTTCTCTGGAGTAGTGGGGACACGGTAAACACACCATCCTTCTTGGGACCTCAAATAGATTTTGGTCCTGGAACCCATGACATGGTTGACCGAGAGGTTGTCATAGATGCGACGCTTAGCGGACCTCCATTTGAGACTGGCCACGACCCCTCGTGTGTAGACGATAAAGACGCGGAGCATGGAGCTGACGGAAGGGTCCTTTCCTAGGAGCCTGTAGGTGGCGGCAAAAATAACCATTTTTCGGAGATCATCAGGTTGGAGCCTCTCGAAAGTAGTCTCCATATAGGTGACCATATCCTCCACAAAAGGGTCGATGGGGAGGGTCAACCCATTCTCAAGGTGGGCCTAGTTGGCCACCATTTCGTCTGGGCTCTGGCACGGTTGACTTGAAGATCAGAAAAAAAACTTGTCGACCATGTCCTACGTGAGATTGGTGGTAGAAGGCAACCTCCCGAGAGAGCCCGGCAGTGAAGGCAAGCCCTCCAGGGGATCATTGGGAATAGCAAAGTGGTAGTAGCGACCCTTGGGAGCCTTGGTAACGTCCTTCCTGGAAAGCAATGTGATGGTCGGTCCCCGCGCCTAAGGATCCTAAAAAATTGGGTAAGGGGGACCAAATCCCCGAGAAATAGCACTCCAGGTGACAGAGGACGGAGGCCCCCCAGCGGCAAGGCGAGCCCCAATACGAAGTGAACATTCCCGAGGCCTTTGGGACCTGGAGTCCCGGGACCCCTCGATCACTATCCCCTTCCCCTTATAGATAGAAGAAGGCACAGACCTGGAACGAGGAGGTTTGGAAGTGGTACCACCGCCGCCAACAGATGAAGAACCAGCAGGCTCGTACACAGACTTTTCGGAAAGAGGTGTGTCGAAGGCACCCCTCTGTGAACCGGAAGGGGCACTTCTGCTCATGATGAGTCACACATGGAAACAAACAATGACAATATCAGTACCAAACGCAATAAGACTGGGGGATAAGTGCGTAAAGAACATAGTGCCAAGGGACCGAAGGTTTTTGAGTCCCCAAGAAGAAGCCTTGGGACAAAGGACCCAGAACTGGGAAATGGAAGACGCTCCAAGTGCGAAACCCAAAAGGCGCCAAAGTCCCATGGTCCCCTAAGTATAAGCCTCGGGGACAAAGGGCTAGAATTTGGGTAAAACGCAACAAGTATGAAACTCAAAGGGCGCCAAAGTCCCAGGGTCTCATAAGGATAAGCCTTGGGGAAAGAGGGCCAGAATCCTTTGGGTAAGACGCAACAAATATGGAACTTAAAGGGCGCCAAAGTCCCAAGGTCCACAAAGATAAGCCTTGGGGAAAGGGGACCAGATACCTTTGAGCAAAGTATGGAAAGTCTGAAATACTTGGGGAGCTAAAAGTCCAAGAGTTGGAGCAAGCGTTCGAAGGACAGACGACCCAAAAGCACTTAATGACGAATGTCTAAAGTGTGGATACCAGATCCCCAAAAATGAAGATTGTAGAAATAAAAGAGACCAACAACCAGACATGCAGAAGAGACAAACAAAATCCAGAGGACAACTTTTAACAAGCTAAAAGGCTACCAGAAACCATTTACAAAAGTTCACTATGATGGTCAAAAACAAAAAAGGAGCTCCACTAGACAAAATGGTGTAACAGATTCACAAAAGGTACCACCAGAAGGAGCCTATCTAAACCCTAACTACATCAAAGCAGCACGAAGGAGTCCACGCCGAAGACTCAGCTCAGAAAGATGAAAATCCCAATTTTCCATCCTCCCAGCCAAACGCAAAAGGTCTAGGAGAAGAACACCCTCGAGGACATCATGGCAAAAATCACAAATCCAGTCATGACCCACAAGCTTGAAGACAGGAAAGTAGCAAGAGTAACTCCAGAAGATCAACACCTGCAAAAAAAAACCACAAAAAGACAAGGGTTAGCAGTCTGGAAACCTCCTAGAAGAATCCGATATGGAAAGAAGCCAAGTCAAAAGAAGTCAACAACATCTTCTAAACCCTCGGGAGATTAGGGTTCAAAGCAAAAAAGGGTCTTTTATCAAAACCCTAATACCTTGAACAAAATCTCCCACGAAATCAGCGGACGTACAGACAAAGACCCAGATGACGGTGACCCCGTCAACAAAGCCTCCAGAGACCAAGAAAGCAAAGCCCCAAATCAGAACAGGCGAAACTTTCAAAAACACAAAATTTCCTGCCAAAAGAGATCACCCCCTCCGGCGAGAAACCATAAACTCAAAAAGGGCAAAACCTCGAGAGCAAAGACGGAATACATACATGAAAAGGCAGGCAGCGAATATGAAGAACAAAAGGAGCACAACCCTAAAATCAACTCAGCAAAGCAACAGAAAAGAAGAATACATACCTCCCAGCAGAGAACGAACGTACGAAATGCAACAACACCGGCAAACGCAGGCGGCGAATAAGAGACATCTCATCAAAATTCTGAACTCTCATTTCTCTCTCGATGAACCCTGCGAAAAGCAAGTGAGAATTGAAGAAGAAGGGTTAGGGGTATTTATAGACAAGATCGGACCAATGGTAGCTGAGGAAGATCAAGGGTTAGTGATGAGGCGTGATTAAATGCTTCAAACATGTCATACAAACGCCAAGGGATCACTAATCTCTGAAGGACAGATCAGCTCTACTGAAAAGTGGAATTAAAAGGCAAAGACACGCAGAAGATCAACGTTCAGGAGACGGAGAGACCCGAGACCTATCCAACACGTGGTGTAACCCGAGCGCGTCTCCAAAAGTCATCATGCACCAGAGCTCTTCATCACGCAACCATACTTAATAAGCTTCCCGCACCTCTCGAAGCGCATGACGTAGCGTAGTGCATTACCTCCATGATGCCTCCCAGGGATCAACACGTAAGTCTACTATGCTAGGGACTCTGTCCCCTAGCCCAGGTCACGTGACACTCCCCGGGACGCGTAAAATACAAATGCAGATCCAAGCAGTTCAAGCCCCCTAACATCCACTGCATGACAAAGAGGACTCAGACAAAGATCAAAAGCGGGTACTCCCAACAACATCGATGAATCGATGATGCTCGGAGAAGGGGGCAACTGATGCTTCCCAAAAAATCACAAGTAATAAGACCCAATCAGAGGCCGACACGTGGCATGCGGGTAACGTCCTGTTGACTGGCCTAATGGCTCCATAGAAGGAGACCAAGGTCCCACGCTTGACGGACCAACTAGAAAGCACCATGCTGTGTAGTCCAAGATGACAACAAACTGGCTCAACGTGCGTCCCCTTCCACCCACCAAGTCGAGGTCCGGAGGGATGACTCGTGCGTGTCGCGTGGGCACGTCCCACGATCACCATAAGCTCCCGAATAAGATGTGTGGGACAGGGGAACCAACGCTAAAGCTTCAGGGTTGTAGACTTGGGGACTCGCCAGCAGAGAGTGGGCCCCGCGACTGGGTCCCACAAACGGTACGAAAGGCAGAGGCTTACCAAAGAGCGACGCGTGCCTTCCTTCGGTAAGGCCTATAAATACCCTTTCTCATGTAAGAGAAAGAGATTCAATCCTTCATTAATTTCAGACCCTCTCTCTCTCTCAAGCTCTCGGTTGAGATAATCTTCACGAAACCTTCTCTTTAGAAGCTCTTAAGCTTCCTCGTTGTTTTTCGGCCAGAGTTCTTACTCTTACACCTGAGGCAGTGTCTCGGAATCACCCTGGGTCTCATCGTTCTTTGGTGTGTTCGTTTTGCAGGAACGACACCCTCCCCCCTCTCTCAGATCTGAAATCAAGGACTCTCAAACAACTAGCTTGAGCTCCAAGTTTCACCCTATTGACCAGATTTGACCAATCAGCTTGACGACGTGAACAGCAACCGCAACGACACAAACCAGACGACATCTTGACTAGTGCGTTTAGAGTGTTGTAAAAATTAAGCGCATTAAGAAGTAAAAATCTTCTCAAGGCTATGATATATATATATTTTTAAATATTGATTGCGTATCCTGTAATATTTAGAAATATTTTCTGCTTCATATTTGTTTTTCGAGACTTCAAACTCACACTTGTTTTTTATATTTTTATACTAATATATTTTGATTTGTCACGGTAAAGTAATGTTTATGGAAAATACTAAGTCCAATATGTTACATTATTACAATTTGAGAAAAATTATACGAATCTCAAGAACAAAACATTAATTTTTTTTTTCTTTTCATCTTACGTTGTTAGTTGTGCAAAACACGAGTACGAGTTTGTAGTGTATCCATTAAGAGTTCGAAATATGTCAATTTAAATAGACATATTAGAGTCTATAGTGGACCCATTACAATTCACCTTCAAAGTATATTATTTGGAGCACATGAGATTAAGGTATGTATCAGTCTTGTCACCAAACTCAATCCTAAATTGATTGCATACTATTTTTTTTTTCTTCTAAAAATCAAATGAAACAAAATGTCTATATTCAACGCCTCAACTGTCGACTGACAGAAAAAACTCACTCACTCGTATAACTAATATAGTAACGACACATTTTATTGTTTTTTATGACGTCACATGAGCAAAAAAAAAACTATTCTAAAATCTACTGGCGGTAACAAATTCTAAAATTGAATTTTCTCTATGTTGAGAGTACACACATATCTTTTTGACACAGAGCCCCTGAAGTTCTTGAAACGGCTCTGTAAAAGACATAGATACACCAAATAGACATTTTAAAACAGGCGTAACAAATTAGAGGTTTGATCTCATTATCCCGGAATACATTATTTAACCAAATTTCATCCACTAAAATATGGATCGTCTTTGTTGAAACATTTTCTAAAAATACAACCCCTTAACTAGCATATCGTAGCTCCACTTTGAACGAACACGATAGATCCTCGAATCTGCATATTCCCATGAGAAAATGCCACAAAACTTCAAGTGAAATTTTTGCACTAGACAAAATACATTATTTAACCAAATTTCATCCACTAAAATATGGCTCGTCTTTGTTGAAACATTTTCTAAAAATACGACCCCTTAACTAGCATATCGTAGCTTCACTTTGAACGAACACGATAGATCCTCAAATTTGCATGTACCCATGAGAAAATGCCACAAAACTTCAAGTGAAATTTTTGCACTAGACAATTTCAGTCTAACTATTACTAGTATAGAATGGTCACTTGCAGAGGGTTACTAGAAAAATTATATCAAATTATAGGGGGCATGAGTTTTCTCAAGTTTAATTTTATCAAAATATCTCATTAGGTATAATATTTACTATGAGATGATCGAGCTCTGGCGACCGTGACTCAGTCCATCCCCCTCTTCACACTTTAGATTTGCCTGCCTCTAAGGATGATACTGAGGAAACGCCCCCATCCCCCTGGTCGCAGTGCAGCTACCCACTGTTGTTGCTGCCAATTAATTATAATCATCATTCTACCTCAGAAGCCACTATCTCAGATTCTCATCGCGCAGAAACTCGCACCCGGCGCTCTAAATTCACTCATCGAGTCTCTTTTGATGACAAGGTCATCAACAAGAAAATCAGTCGCAAATCATCACTTCAAGCATCTGAAGCCAAAGAACTTTGAAAATTCTATCAAGAATTGGGAGCCGTAACCACCGGCTCGGAACATCTCATTATCGAGACCCTTCAAGAATTCACTGCTGGAGATGCATGATCAACGTCTCATCTCGCTCATGTTCGTCTGAGCGTTTTTAATGTGATTTTGTTTTTTCATCCTTGTATCATGATTCATGGCGTTTTAACTTATTTTGGTTTCTCTTTGTACTTTTAGCGGTCTTTTTTGGAGCTATTAACAAAAATACCGCTTGTCGATTATAAAAAAAAAGAAGCTACGAGATCATCGTTATCTTCCTTGATGTCATAATTTTAGTAAGGAGCAGACTACAAACACCTGGAAGCATAAATAGTGCCCAATTCACTAGTACTGTCTTCCAAGTTCCAAATATCATTTGCATTGCATCATAAACAAAATAATTCCATGAGGAGACAGAGAGGATGATGACGATGCTAAAAGCTTTCAATTGGTTCATTGAATGCAACACAGCGCACACGTAGCTTGGAAGTGAAGAAAAGAATATGCAAAATAACGCGCCAGGTAGGGGTCGAACCTACGACTTTCTGCTTAGGAAACAGACGCTCTATCCACTGAGCTACAGGCGCTCTTGTGATGGTTTGAGTTACAGATGTATTTCATTCACTCTCACAACATAAATGTCTTCTTGCTTCATTTTGAAGTTTCTAACAATTTTTTTAGTTCCTAGTTGAGATTGCTTAATAATTTTAATTAATTTATGAGCAAGTTCAATTTTTCTCTCCCAATAAGCGAGAGTGATATTTTAATCGTCAACTAGCGTTTTTCATAGTGACATAATCTTGATCATTATACTCGCTGATTTGCCACAAAAAATCATAAACAAGTTGACCCAGTGACGGAGCAATGCGTGACTCGCTAAGTCAAAAATAAGGTCAACATCAGTCGTAGACTAGGTTTCGGGTGGAGTAGAAACCCGGACAAAGGTCAACCGGATCGCAACCAACCTAGAACAAAAGTAGGCGTGAAAAGGGGGACGCCGCCTCGAACGACCCACGTGCACCATGAGCCGCGCGCCATGGTCTATGCACCATTGTATGTGTGTTGTGGTTGCACGTCCTGGTCCGCCCATGCGTGTCATCGCCTGTCCGCGTCCGTGCACTCCACCGTCCTCGCACATCCGCGCCCTTGCATGTTCGTGCGACTACAAACGTCCAACGTTCATGCCACAAGTTCAGCCACACAAACGTAAGTAG
Organism: Pelargonium myrrhifolium; assembly: GCA_036897405.1. Classification (NCBI taxonomy): domain Eukaryota; kingdom Viridiplantae; phylum Streptophyta; class Magnoliopsida; order Geraniales; family Geraniaceae; genus Pelargonium; species Pelargonium myrrhifolium. The sequence goes on along the minus strand of JAYMTK010003516.1, from coordinate 2,177 downwards.
TTCAAGGTCGGAAAACAGGCTTCGTCTAGAAAATCAAATTGCTCCCCCACACGGCCAAAGACAAAGTCTGGCTTCTGCCTACTGGCGAGAAGAACCAGCAGTAGAGAGAGAAATGACCAAAAGGCTTGCAGGTCGCACCTCGATATCGACCTATCAGAGGCTGCCACGTGTCAGGTATGCTTGAGGACGATATATGGAGCCTCAAGCCTAAGGTAAAAAGTTTGGTCAATTTATCTATCAAACACTCTTGAAAGAACTAAAATAGCTCTCAAATGTTATTCACGTTCTTCGTGAGTTCATTGATTCTTCAAACTATGGAGATCTCGATCTTCAGTTTAACATAGCATTTTTCTATTTGTGTTGAGATCTCATTTTCACACCAGAGGCTCTCTTTCGAAAACACATTCGGGACTCCTCTTAACGGTGCGTTACTTGCGCATGCTACATGTCACTGAATAGCAGAGAAGCCTCACCTCTATCTAGCGGAGAGTCTTATCTCCAATTAACAAAGAAGCTTTTCTCCAGTTAGCAAGAGATCCACAATTCTCTAAAGCCTCATCACCATCTAGGAGGGAACCAATCCTTCATCCTAAACTAGGTCTCAACACTTAAGAAAAAAAAAAGTTTGACCTCCCTTTGAAGTTAGAAGACCCAAGGCCCTCCTGTGAACCCCCTTGTGAGATCATTTGCAAAAACAAAATGAAAGAAAACTAAGAATGAGAACCTATACTTCACCGCGACATCGATAAATCAATATCGCTCGAAGTGTGAGAAAACCCTGACTCGCCATTCAACACTATACTCATATTGAAGAATTAAATGCAGCAAACACAACCGTTCAAATGGAAGTCAAGAAAATACACAAACAAAGGCAACTGAATTATAAAGATTTGAATAATATTTTATTTCGATGAAATATAAAGTTTGACGCGTCCTCTACGGCTGACACAGATGAAGCAGCCTCGTCCTCCTCATCCTCCATTTCCTCCTCGACGCGCCTCCTCTTCTTGGAAAGAGAAGCCTTGAAAGCATGAGAGTGAGGAACTAGAAGGAAGAAATATCTTTGTCCCTCTTTCAGAGTGTCCCTCCTAACCTTGATCTGAGTAGTGTTAAAGTCATCTTTCCCCTTTTCATATCATATCTTGGTAACTGTGATAGATAAATGAAATATTATAAGAATTGTATGTGAATAAATACTAAGGAATAGACGAATTCGAAAATGAAAGGAGACAACTTATGTGTTGAGACTATCCCCCTCTTATTGGGTGGTCATCTGCAAGACTTCAGACACTTCTGTCTCCACAAAAGATTAGCAGTATCTCCGTGGATGGGCCAAGAAAAATCATGGAATAGGCTCGTTGGTTCAAGATTAAGGATGACACTCGGGTATGGTCTCCTAGCCACACCGAAAAAGTACTGAACAAGACCTCTCAAAAGAAACTTCACATCGTATTTCATGTCAGAAGAAAGATCCTTGGTCAACAGATTAAAAGTCACCCTCTACTCGTATGTGTCCAAAGTTGCGACACATTTTTTGGATCTCTTGGTGAGAGCTTTTGTTTTGAAAAAAAAACAAAAACAAAAACAAAATCTTTCCACGGTCTGATACAAAATTTGTGGCAACACCGGCCGACATCCTTGACACGATCATAGCTGAGAAACCTAGGTCGTTTGTCTATAGAAGTGACATACTACAACGTAGAACCTTTCGGACACGTCTAGGAAAACAAATATGAAAAGATAGAAGGAGACAAATCTTTTCCAATCAGATGACATAAAGTCGTGAAGCATGTCATCTTACTAACAGAGACAGAAGTCAAATCGCCCAAGTAGAGACCCAAGTGCAAAATCACTCACTCTAAGAAGGGATCCAAAAGGGGAGTGAGGCCATCTACGAAGTAGGCCATGTATACCGGTACCTCTCTTGAGAACAGTCCCATATGATCTTTCTTTTCGAAAATGAGACACTTGTACTCCTTGGGATTTATGCGATGAAGCACCCAAAGCTCTCCAAGTTCTTCCATAGTAATTGGGAAGGAGACAGCACCCTATGTAATGTTAGTCAGTGAAGAAGTTACATGCTTATCATTGATCAATGCCTGAACCAACTGAGGTAAATGAACAGTAAGACAAATGTGACCAGGAGTGGTGCGAGAGGCCAACACCTCCTCCTCAAT